>SNQJ01S0031575.1:112251-124895 GCA_010110895.2 Picea sitchensis | reverse complement strand
CCTTAGTCTCCCACAAGTTCACCTGGCGGAGTGTTGACTCCAGGGGTTATAGATGTCTACCAATCAGTCAAGTTGGCGAGTGGCACCCTTGGAGCACGTGGTGCATCCTGAAGGGCACATCGCGCAAAAGAAACACAAGTTGGCGAGTGGCACCCTTGGAGCACATGGTGCATCTTGAAGGGCACGTCACGCAACAGAAGAAAATGAGGCGAGTGGCACCCTTGGAGCACGTAGTGCATCCTGAAGGGCACGTCGCATTGATGATGAGGATGAGACAACCTAGATGACCCTAAAGACCTTAACGCCTGAAGAAATTCTCAAAACGGCTCCCCTAATTAAATGTCGCCCAGTTCAAATCTAAACCTAAATTTAAAACATCTCTAAGATAAAATTTTGATAAGCCCTAAGAAAAGATCCTACAAAAAATAAATAAACATAAGGGCGTAAACTAAAACCCTCCTAAGTGTTAGTTAAAGTCTTCTTAAATTAAAGGGGGGTAAAGTAACGAGGGAGATAAATTAATTGAAACCCATGGTTTTTAAATGATAAAGAAGAAATAAAACTAATTAAAGTGTGGGAGTATAAAAGTTAGGATTTTAGAAAATAGTGAAAAGATTAATAAGCGCATTTATCTTTTGGGTTTAAAAATAAAAAGAGAGAAATGAATAATAGAAATAAGGAAACTTGTAATAAAGGAAACTTAATAATGGAAAGTAGGGGACATAGGGTAAAAAACAAAAAGGAATCAACAATTAAGGAGTTACTAAAAATCAACAACTTCATTTTAGGAAAGTTATTAAAAGCATGAGAGGGGATCTAGGAACCCTAGGAGTAATTTTAGGAGTGACTATAGGGGGGGTGAGGGAATTGAGTCTTTTTATATTTTAAAGTAAATAATTTTTGAGAAACATGGGGGATGAATGACACTTGGATGACAGAGAATTTTTAAAAGTTTTTCTTTAAAAATTAAATAAAAAATGAATTAGGAAAGTAGGTGGGTCTCCAATTTCTATAAAGAGAAGGGAAGATGAGGAAGAAGGGATGGACGGTTAGCGTAACGTTACGCTGCCGGATTGTGGCTTGACTGTTTGCTTGTGAGGAGTTGGGAATTTTTCAGCTGTATTGGAGTTGTAGCTCAGCCGTGGAGGCGAGCTGAGAATCTAGTCTTATCTCTGGATCTTGTGTGGCCCCTTTGCGACTCGGGGGGCTAAGGGGGAAGCAGAGTACCCCTAGCGATTGGATGGGAGGTACCGGTGAGGTCTCTACGGTCGGTGAGCGGGAGCGGCATGGAGCGCGGGAAGCGACACGGAGCGCGGGACGTCATCAGAGGCAAGCGAGAGGCAATGGTATGAATTTTATTTCTGGTAAAGTAGATTGTCTAGTTATTTTCTTAGGCGATTATGATGCATTATATGTAAGATGTTGCTTCAGTTGTTGTGGTTCATTTTTTTTAGTATGCTACAATGATATTGTTCTGGAAACCTTTTGTTGGGGTAGATGTTCTGAAATTGCTTTCATTGTATGCCAAAAATTGTCTGTATAAGTTACCATTGTATTCTGGAATTTATCTGAATCTGCCATCGTTGTATTCTGGAAATGGTCTGAATTTTGCTATCATTGTATTTTGAAAATGGTCTTTATTAGTTATCATTGCATTCTGGAAATTATCTGAGATGGATATTGTTTGTATTCTGGAAATGGTCTGAAATTGTCATCATTGTAGTTGGCAAATCGCCTGAAATTGTTGCCATTGGTATTCTGGCAATTGTCTGAGAGTGTTATCGCTGCATTCTGGCAATGAGAAGAATGTCTTACAGGCCTGCTATGCAACGAATTCCTGACCAAAAAGGGGAGGGGGTTTATTGAATTCCTGTCTGTGCTGATAGAGCGCACTGCTCAGTTGGGAGAGTGCACTGCTCTTAACCTTGTGGTCGAGGGTTTGAGCTCCAAGGTGGGCGCAAGCTTTTGGTCATGTTGTTCCAGCGTGTTACATCGAGCGTCTTACCCCAAGCATCTATTTTTCCTCCAATTTTGTGACTGTTGGGCCATGGTATACCCACGTCTCTTGTCCAACGTTTGTATTAAACCCTCTGCATTTTACTAGTATAGCTTGGGCGTTTTTAAATGGCATTCATTATATGTGTTGGGCGTTAAATTGACCTGCGTTTTGTTGTTATATGGGTGTTTTTAAATAGAATTCATTGTACGTGTTGGGCGTTTAATTGATCTGTGTTTTGCTAGTTATATGGGCGTTTTTAAATAAGCATTCATTGTATGTGCAGGGCGTTTAATTGATCTATGTTTTGCTGGTTATATGGGCATTTTTAAATGGTATTCATTATATGTGTTGGGCGATAAATTGACCTGCGTTTTGCTGGTTATATGGGCATTTTTAAATAGAATTAATTGTATGTGCTGGGCGTTTAATTGATCTGCGTTTTGCTGGTTATATGGGAATTTTTAAATGGTATTCATTATATGTGTTGGGCGTTAAATTGACCTGCGTTTTGCTGGTTATATGGGCATTTTTAAATGGCATTCATGGTATATATTGGGCGGTTAATTGGTCTGCGGTTTAATTATCTTTAAATGATTTCTGTTTTGTATACAGTGGGCGTCTTTCATTCAGACTGGGCGTTGATGTGTACAGTTGCGTTTTTATTTTTGGTTCTGCGTTTTTGACCGAGTTAACCTCTATCTGCTAACCCTCAACGGTTTCCTGGTTATGATACATGCAGCCATATCTTACTTTGGGACTGGTGTATCCTTGTAATTCTGAAAATAATAGGTTAACTGCTAGTATAAAGAGCAATTTAAAATGCAGCATAGATACTGTTTATGGAAAGTTTGGCGGTCGTGGCTTGCTGATTATTTGTTGGCAAAATATAACTGATATATTAAAACGACAGGGCGATTGGCTTTATGGAGATTACAATGTTTGCCTTAAAAGTTTTTTTCATAATGGAAAGTAATGATTGCATTAAAGTAATGGTTTTATGGTATAAAGAAAAGTAATCTCCTTATGGAAAGAAAAGATTTGCATTAAATGAATCCTTCTGATTTTCTTTCATGTTATATAATGGGGAGTACGCATGGGTTATGTTAATGCTATTCTAACTTAAAGGCAATTCCATGGGATTGATTCCTTATATCCTTAGTTGTTCCCTATATGGTTCTATGGGATTGATTCTTATTATTATATCCTTATATCCTTATATCTTTATATATTGTTCTTGGGGTTAGAATATTATTATTTTATATTGTCCCATGGGATTGTTTCTTTATCGTTATATATTTTAAATGTTGAATAGGATTGATTCTTTATATCCCTTCTTCTCCATTATTTTAGATGCATGCAGGAGATGATATTTATCATATTGAGGTCATCTTTAAATGCTCTTACCTTTAACCATTGTCATGTTTAAACTTTGTATTGTATAGGTTGTCATTTTAATTATGATGTTTCCTTGTTATTTTTAGTTACAAATGTGGTGTTAGTCTTGTATATTTACAATAGGAAGGGTATTGTCCTTTAGTGGAAAGTTTACTAACATTTTACTGATATGAACAATGTAAATGTAATACCCTCGCCTTGGAAAAATGCTATGTAGCCTAGATAACTCAGGAACGTAAGGGCGTTGTTATATGTTTACATTGATGTGGTAGTATAATGAAATGTGGAGGATAATCCATTATAATGACATTAAATTCTTTATATTTTCAACACAAGGGCTAAGGCCCTTAAACTAAGAGCAATAATTTCATTTAGATCTACCTTATGACTAATGTACTCGTGGCTTAATAAAATTAAATGAAGAAATTGGCTAGTAATCAATCACGGATGAGTCATAGGCATTGCCTTGTCATTAATTTTAAGGATCATCGTCTGAGTCCTTGTCTTGCGCCTTCTGTAGAAGATGTGGTTTCTCTTTCACCTATTGTTGCACTGAGTTGTAATAATTGTCGATTGGACTGCTTGTGTCGGGCGGGATTTAGACACCTTCAGTAGACCTAGCATATATGTCTGTGTGTATTTTTTTGTGTAAGGAATCCAGTGCCGTATCAAGAGTCTCGGGCCTTTTAAAGGCAGGGTTTCCACTCTTACGACACACCTGAGGGGATTACTAGTTTCTGCCTGAGCAGTCAGCCAAGAGCCTGTCTAATCTTCTTTCGAGAAGACATAAGACTAAAAGCCCTGCTTTTCTGTGTAGAAATAGTAAACTCTACTGTTGGATTCTTCCAACTGTGACTGTACTGTACTTAACACCTGGTGTCGTTTTCTGCTTACAACTGCTATTTTTATGCCTTATGTATAGGGGCATTTATTGCTTGTTGTCACTGTGATATGTCAGGGTCGTCTTGTTGTGTTCGTCTTGCTTGCGTCTTGTTCTAGGTCGGGTTACTAGTTTCTGCCTGAGCAGTCGGCCAGGAGCCTGTCTAATCTTCTTTCGAGAAGACATAAGACTAAACGCCCTGCTTTCCTGTGCAGAAATAGTAACCCTAACACCATGGATTCTTCCCTCTGTGTTCTTACTATGGACCCCCAGTATGTCTTAATGTTTGTGTTGTATTCCTTATGCCTATGGTCGTATATTGTTGCAGTTACTCATTCTGTGCCTTCAGTCTTCTTGTGCTGAACATCGTGGTTGCGTCTTGTTGGTTGTCGAGTGGCGACGTAGAGTCAAGTGTGTTTGAGACTTCTACACACACGCACACACCTTAAACAAAAAAAAAAATTGCACCTGTTTTCAGAGTTGTTGTCGTAACGAGGAGGTCGTTACAATCATCATGGGCATATAACAATGAAAATAATAGTATGCAACACATTAATAGGTCAATCTGTACACTTGTCACATGTCTATATCAACATTGTTGAGTCCAAATAGTTGTGAAGGAATGAATTACTATGATGAGAAAAATCAAAGTTCTAACTACCTAAGGCAAAAATATGGGGCGTTACATACACCCACCCTTCAAGAAACTTCGTCCCAAAGTTATGGTCCATCTCAATATGAGGGAAAAATTCTTGACACAGCTTACAAAGCCTATCCCATATTGGTCCCATTGGACCTTCACTTGATTAAAACGTGTTGAATATATTAATGTATTTATTGCACTACCCCTATTTGGTAGGCACCTTATTGTGTCCCAACTCTATTTTATTACTACTTGTAATTTAATTAATGAAAATAAACTCTTCTCTTATAGATTTTTTTTTAGTTCTATATTTAAATTATCATCTACTAGTTTGAACACCATTTGAACCTTATCTCATAATTGGTTCTCTAGTTAAGTGAATATTATATTGAGTTTGGCATAATTTTCATTAATTCATACATACAATTCTGCTTGAGATATATTGATAATTTTAGACGAGAATTTGTCGACATGGATCATCACTCTAGCCTGACAATACATATTCCATCACTCATGAGATTGACACACCAAAAATTTTCAATGCTTACAAGAATTAACTAAGATACTGCTAATTGATGGTCATGTGATGTTGTTACTTAATGGTTTGTTTTTCAATTGTCCTTGATATCTCTCTTTTCTTTAAGTTATGTAAATTATATCTCAAACAAGTTAATTGTCTAGTATAGGATTTTCTTCATCACGGTCGAGGAAAATCATGCTTTCTATCATCAATTCACTATTACAAACATGCCTATACATAAAGAGCACCGTGTTGACATGTGGGTTATTGAACATTTTATATCAATAATAAATTTACTACCAGAATTCATTCCAAAATATTTATTCATTTGTCCTTGAGGTCTTCTCTTCTCAGCATTGTACTTCTTACGTCTCAAAATTATATCCTCTATACCTACATAGTACTTACCAAATTTGGTATCTATCTCTTTTCTTGTCCATTTCTAGCACTTTCAAGTTCTTCCCCCTACCATGAAAGACGTTTTTAACAATGGGAAGCATGTGTTCATCATTCCTCATATAGATTTATTTATTTACTTATTTATTTTCAAACAGAGTTTCTTTAGAGGAAAAAAAAATCCTTGTTAGTGAACAAGTATTTGCTAGACCAATTAATGCATTTCAAGGTGTGAGATCCCATTTATACACCTCACCCCTCCATGACACTCCAATGGAATTTCTACTACCAATTTTTTTTTATGGGTGAAAGTGATGGCATTTCCCCCAGGAATACCTCCTTTTCTCAAAGTGTTCTTTCATTCATTTTTCTTAGTCAACTAACATTATCTAAGGTAGGTGTCACTTATTATACTAAATTTAGCAATCCTTCACAATATCTAGATGAAATCCACTACTTTAGTATGATTAAGTCAACTCAACAATTAAACATGATTTGACCTAACATCACATTGGTCGATAGAAACTGGTCGATATACCCCATCACACATTATGATATAAATAAAAATAACATCATGATATTTCGTTTATCATTCCAAACTCAAGTTCCAGGTTCACAACATAATCCCATTTACAGTATACCATATGCCCACACTAACCTAGGTAATTGATTAAAAACAATCCATAATTGTTATGGTAGTAGACTTGGCACTACACCCTCTTTAGGGTCAAGACTTTCTCAATCACACTTAAGTCTATAAGCAACCCAAGTGCATATGATATGCTCCTAAGCTAGCAAAAATTTCAATTGCACACCACACCAAATTCTCCATTAACTATATAGTCTTTTCTAGCCAACGGTAAATGGTTACATGACCCTCGCTCTGTGGAGAATAAGTATCACCAGAAAGTCATAGATATTCTCATACAAAAAACATATAATACACAAAAATTAAGAGTAGAACACATCATTAGTTGTTTTTTATAATCATAAATATTATGGAGACCTTAAAACTCGTTGACCTCCCCATGAAACCAACCTCTTGATAACTTGTAAGTGGTAAATGTCTTTCTTGTAACATTGATGTGTCCTTCAATCTTAACATTACTAAGGTTAGATTCTCCCTTACAATCACTACAAACCATGCTTATGACTATCTTTTTATTCAAAATAAAATTTATTAAAGGCCTTCCACTTACTAATAAAGTGGAGGATGACTCCTAAGTCATACATTACACAATGTTTTCCACTTCAACAATTTATTTTCTAAGTTACAAGATTTTTTCAATATGATCACCCTAACCTTAAAACATATCAATTCGGTATTTAATTATAATATTCACTTTGAATTCTCTATTCCATACTCTAAGAATCATATTCCACACTCTAGCTTCAAGGAGTTACATAATTCTACACTTATAGTTGTTGTATTGTTATTTCCCTATTGCAATGTGATGGACTTATACTCTTGATGCCACCCTATTTCCATAACAAGTTAGCTACGTAACACTATGCACCATATTTATAATTTAAATATATATAACACATTTTATTAATCTAATTAATTTATTCTAACAACAGATTTTACTATTTCTTAATTTTTTTATACGCTTGAAACATGAGGCTCTCATGAGTAAGAACTCCCTTGCCTCAACCATAATGCCTTTCTCATCCACAAGTGTTTTTATTTTTTTTATTTTTTTAAACAATATATTTATAATTCAGTAAAAATTCCAAACATTAATTTGTTGTTCCCTAAATCCTTATTAAAATTATTATAGTGAAATTAAACACATAATTTTCCTTTACCCTTATTGATTTCGACATCATTACCTTATGGTCAAAACACCCTAACCATTATTATATGTGATTAATTTATATGGTATAGTAGTATTATTATCTTACATTTTCCATTTATAAAAGTTTACATCATAATATAAAACTATTTGATACTAATTTGATATTTTATAAGAGGTCCAAGGTGGAAGTGGGTGGTTAGAAACAATATTATATACTAACACATACAACACAATGTATATTTATCACTATTTCTTACATATTTACTGCAACTTGAACGCATATATTTATACAATATTTAATAGATTTCCCACAATTCAAAGTTGATTTAATTAACCTATATCACTTAAAAAGATCTTCATCTATTAATTTACTATAGTTTTTGTACTAGTAAAAATTAATGGATTAGTTTAAGTAGCATTTCAATATTTATTTATTTTTAATATATATATATATATATAGTTACCATTCCATGTTAAAGCTAGTGAAAGAAAAAGAAAAAAGAAAAAGCGAGTTCCTTAATTTAAACCCTAGTTACTTCCATCCTTCATACGAGAGCTACTTCCTTCATCATTTAAAAGTAAGTCGGTTCCTTGTAATTTGACAACGATAGAGATTGTTGTGATGACCAGAACTGATTGTCATGGGGACCGCCGATGATGAAAGTAGTTTCGACTATATGATTACTAAAATCATATCATTAATGTTTATCAATTCTTATTAAACCTGACTTAAATAACATGAAAATGTACAACTGTCATAAATTAACTAATACCAAAAAGAGAAAGGAACATTGTCTTATACAGGGTAGATCAATGTAGTGGGTCATCATTTTCAAGGCATAATGGTCAGGTTTTTGAGGCGGCCCCAAAATTCCTGTAATTTGCGTGACCAATTTTCTTTTTCTTAGAATTTATTACTATACCCCCACCGAGCAGAAGACTCAAGGCCGAGAATGTTTATTTTTTTACTTCTTCAAGCGTATAGATCTCTAAGAGCAAACTCTGTTTTCTATCACAAAACGAAGACATCAACTTTCCAAGAAATTTTATCCGATCTTATGCTCCGACTCTGTTATACTATTGAGTGACGGAGGATGAATTAAGGATTTAGACAGGCTAGGAATAGGACCCATGATGCTCCCCAGCAAGTGGGTTTCTCTACCGCTGAGCTATGTGCCCATTTCATGGTGGCTAACTACTTTCAAAATGTCGATTACTATTTCAATAGAGTGCTTAAGATTAACAATTTATAAGTGACTTTATAAGAAGGGAATTTAATTTTCATTAACACCTACTTGCACTATTTACTCTAACATACATCTAGGGATTTGTTTAGGGGTCTTGAAGCCTTTCAAGTTCTATGTAGCACTATGAAGGATTTCATGAGTCTAGGGAAGGTAATTTTCAAAGTTTGGGGAGGCTTGCCTTGTCTTCTTATGTCTAGAACGTCATGAATATTGACGTTTTCTAGGGTTTTTATTATTTGGCAGTATTTGCGTTTAGTTTATCCAATTCTCGTTGGCTGCTGGTGAAGTTTTCCATGTTTTTTCAGGAGACGATTAATTGCACATCTTTCCACCCAACAGAGACTTCCCTTGTGGGATTCTGCCAAGACTTGTCAACAAGCCAACATCGTGTTTGAATCTCGAATAGCCAGAATAGCTAACAGATGCACACACAAATTACTAAAAGCCTAATCACCTACATAACTTGGCTTAGAGGATAGTTATTTTACAAAATAAAATTTAGGTTTAGCAGCATAAAGGGCCAACCAAGATGAAAACCCTCGAAGAAGGCCAAGCACTACGGTTTAAGCAGTTAGGGGATCGATATTCTTCTTATAACTGTTACTAGAGTTTGAAAATTTCCATTAGACCTCATGTTTATTCTTAAAATGGACTTCCAAGCTTGATGAAGAAAGAGAATAATAATTGAAATTTGAGGCTACTCACCTGGTGGAGCATTGCCGATGTATAATCGGGTCGATAGAAATGGGCAAACCCAGCTCCATTTTTCCTGAGGTTCCACAGAATCAAATGCATTCTCGACAATATCTAAATGAAACATGAGTAGACAACACCCAATAGGTGTTGTCTATAGGAGATAGGAAGATGTATAAGTATTACAGGCAGAGTGGCGAAGGCATTTTGAATTTCTTGATAACCAGGTCAAAGGAATTTCTAATGCTGCTAGCAGATATCACAGAGTTTTGGAAGAAAACAAGATCCTTTATAATAACCTTCAAGAACTCAAAGGAAGCATAAGGGTATACTTTAGAATCACACCCCATTTTGGAGTTCAATCTAACGCCCACAGTGCAGTGGAATTTATTGGGGAAGATGGATCCCTACTTGTTAATACATCAAAAATGGGCAAAGATGTACATAGGATATTCAATTTTAATAAGGTTTTTGGGCCATCTTCTTCACAAGAGGATATTTACATAGATACACAGCCATTGATTCGATCTGTAATGGATGGTTACAATGTATTCATTTTTTCATATGGTCAAACAAGATCTGGAAAGACCCACGCCATGAGCGGTCCAACAGGTGCTTCTGAAAAGGATATGGGAGTCAACTATCGAGCTCTCAGTGACCTGTTCTAGTTATGTCAAAAGAGGAAAGATTTAATGGTGTATGATGTCTTTTTTCAAATGATAAAGATATACAATGAACATGTGAGGGATCTTCTCAAAACATACGCCACAAGCAAGAAATTATATATTTGAAATAATGGTCATAATAATGGATTTAATGTACTAGATGCCACACTTATGCACGTTAAAGAAACTTTTGATGTTTTGGATTTGATGAATTTTGGTCAAAAGAATCGCGCTGTTAGCTATACTGCACTGAATGACCACAATAGTTGTTCTCACAGTGTCTTGACTGTGCATGTGGAAGGTACAGATCGTGTTTCTGGGTGTAACCTTCATAGCTTCCTTAATTTGGTAGATCTTCCTGGAAGTGAGAGGGTGGATAAATCTGAAGTAACCGGAGATCGTTTGAAGGAGGCATAGTACATCAACACGTCCCTTTTATCTCAAGGATATGTTATTGTAGCATTGTCATAGAGGAGATTGAATGTGCCATATCAAAATAACAAATTGACTCAATTGCTTCAAGATTCTTTAGGGGTCAAGGCAAAGACTTTGATGTTTGTGCACGTAAGTCATGAACCAGATTCATACAGAGAGACAATAAGAACCCTTAAATTTTTTGAATGGGTGTCCTCTGTTGAGCTTGATGCTGCTCATTTGAATAAAGAAAGTGGAGAAGTTTGTGAGATTAAAGAACAGGTAGATAGTTTGAAGAAGGTGTTAGCAAAGAAAGAAGCATAAGTAGCGTAGTTACAGAGAATGAAAGAATCTCCACTTATGGACAGAAGCAAACTCCATACACTAGTGCGATCTCGTAGATTGAGCCTTGAAGGGCCTGTACAAAATGGTTTTTGTAGTTATGGGATTGTTTCCCATGATGATAAACTAGTAGATTATGGGGAGAGAGCCAATCTTAATAATAATGAGATGACAATAGGAAAACAAAATGGAAACCGTCAGAGTAGACAAAATGGCAATCGTTAGAGTAGTTTGGGAAATGACTGTAGAAATTTATCAACGCTAAAAAGTGGTATAGAGGGTGAAACAAATATAGGGACTGATATTGTGGCTCCATCCGCATCTAAAAAGACTTCTCAAATTAAAAAGTCACTATAGTCCTTTGGAAAACTAATCAATGGTGGTGAAACAAAAGTAATGTTTCGAAGGGTCAGTGTAAGCCAATATAATTTGAACAACAATAATATTTAACTGTAACAACCCAAATTGGATTGCAGATGAAAAATACAAAATCTCAGTGCTTTGGGTGGTCAAGCCCAGGTTTCAGTTTTGAAACTGGGCTCTGATACCATATGTAGCACCCATCTACAGGATGCTAAGCAATTAATCATTTATTAAATACATACACAATAACAACTTTATTTTAACATAATTTCATTTCATTTACATAATTCTTCTACATTTGTTCAATGATAAATCTAAATAGCATGATGAAATAAGTAATGGGTTCACTCTAAGATTTGCAAATTAAAACAAAACTAGATACAAAATATCAACAACAAATACCACTGAAAAACACCTCTTCCTTAGTTTGTCGAAGCTCATCAATTGTAATGTAGTCCTAGGCACTTCCAAGCATTCTTTTATCTCTTTCCCATAATGAAACAATGGAATACTCCTAGCCAACTAATAGCCTAGCCGGCTTCCTAGCTCCAAGAAACCTTTCGGTTTCTTGGCCCTCCGTTCTCGTGACTCCAAGAAAAAAAAAGCACAAATGCTCAAACAAAACCATAATAAGAAATATATCTTCCAAAGATTTCACAACCTCTCATCATGCTCAAAATTCTCCAATTCTCCCTTCCTCACCACTTCTCCTCCCTATTTATCAAGTTTCCATACACCCTTCCCCAAGTCTTCTCAACCACCCTCATTATTATCCATCAACCTCCCTTATCTAGATTTTTGAGAAAAGATTAAAATAAAACTAAAATATAAATGACTTGAATTAAACAACAATAAATAAAATGAAAAGTCTTTCTTCTCATGCTAGCTAATAACTGTAATTTGACAATTTTCCCAAAAATGTACTTAACACCCCATTATGCTCATTTAATTCATTATACCCACCATCTATCAAAGTCAAGAAGGTATTTAATTCTTCTAGATATTTTGTATGCAATATAATTTACATATTCAATAAACATTCAATTAAATAGTTAATAATTTACTTTAATAATTAATACATTAATTAATTGTATTAGTGTACATGGGTAGGGTATGTGTGCGTAGCTAGCGGACACATATCTCATGTATGTTAAGGTCCTAACCTGCACATAGGTAGATCAATGTATTCGGATGTAATAAAGGTCAATATTAATAAGACCTTTCAATAAAATAGAATAAGGCGGATGTAAGAAGACCTAATAGAAGCTTCCGCTTCTAGAAGGATCTT
>SNQJ01S0031575.1:93351-105348 GCA_010110895.2 Picea sitchensis | reverse complement strand
ATTTTGAATTCATCCTTCATCTTAGAACTACTACCCATATATAATAAGTCATCAACATATAGAATTACAATAAGAATATCATTACCTTCTTGTTTGTAGTAAAGTGTAGGTTCACTTTTACTTCTATTGAAGCCACTCTCCTGAAAATATCCATCAATTCTAGCATACCATGTTCTTGGTGCCTGCTTGAGGCCATACAAAGCCTTCTTCAACTTGTATACTTGATGTTCTTTTCCTTGCACTTAAAAACCTTGTGGTTGATCCACAAACACTTCTTCTTCTAAGTACCCATTCAAAAAGTCACTTTTCACATCCATGTGATGAATGCTCCATTTCTTCTGAGCTGCTAATGAAATCATCATTCTAACAGTCTCTTGTCTTGCTACTGGTGCAAATGTTTCTTCATAACCAATTCCACACCTCTGTGTGAAGCCTTTAGAAACTAATCTTTCCTTGTGTCTTTCAACACTCCCATCACTATTGTACTTAGTCTTATAGACCCATTTAGTACCAATCTTTTTCTTGTCACGTGGAAGTTCTGTAAGCTCCCAAGTATCATTCATGTGAATAGAATCTATCTCTTCTTGCATTGCTTTCAACCAAATCTCATTAGTACATGCATATTTAAAACATGATGGTTCAAAATCACCCTTGGAGAGTAAAGCAAAATTTATTGTCTCACCTATTGGATTTTCTTCATGTGCTGGACCTTTACTCCTTTGATAAATGCCACTTAATCTTCTTACCTTCCTTGCAAATATTGATATTGATGTTGGGCTTGCACTTGGAGCTGAAGAATTATATGAGGGGATACTTGGTGGATTTGTAGCACTTGGAGATGAAATATTAGTGGGCTTCTCATTATCAATATCATCAATAATATCCTTATCCAAAATAGATTTAGACATATCATCATGGCATTTTTCATGACCATAAACTCCCCCTTCATAAAAAATTACATCTATTGATAGAACAATGTTATTAGTGAGGGGATTATACAACCTGTAATCCTTACTTTGTTCACTATATCCAACAAAAATTCATGACTCACGTTTTGCATCTAACTTTTGTCTCTTTTGATCAACTACATGGACATAGGCTACACAACCAAAGACTCTGAAATGATTAACATTAGGATTTTTTTCATACCAGGCTTCATATTGAGTCATCATATCAAGTGCACTTGTGGGACATCTATTGAGAATATATACAGATGTAGCAACTTCATCACCCCAAAAATAATTGCTTAATCCCTTGGTTTGTAACATACTTCTTGCCATTTCCACCACTGTACGATTTTTCCTCTCTGCTACTCCATTTTGTTGAGGTGTGTAAGCAATGGTGAGTTGTCTTTTGATTCCATTCATATCATAATAATTCTAAAAAACTTTTGAACAAAATTATCCTCCACGATCAGTCCTTAAGCACTTGATTTTGCACCCTCTTTCATTTTCCACAATGGCTTTAAACCTCTTGAATGTATCAAAGGCTTCATCCTTATTCTTCAAAAAATAAACCCAACACTTTCGTGAGTAATCATCAATAAAAGTAATAAAATATGATGACTTACCCAAACTCTTTGTCTGAATAGGACCACAAATGTCTAAGTGAACTAACTGAAGTGGATAATGGGCCCTCCATGCATTTCCTTTTGAAAATTTCTCTCTTGCATGTTTTCCTTTAGCACATCCTTCAAAAATATCCTTTTGTTCTTGAACCTTAGGCAAACCATAAACTACTTCTTTTGATGTTAGAAGCTTCAGACTATGAAAATTCAAATGTCCATACCTAAGATGCCACAACCAACTTTTTTATTCATATGCCATATTGGCAAGATGGTTGTTATGTTATCCAAACATCAATGGGAAAATCCTATTCTTTGACATAGGCACAACTGTAACCACCGTATTGCCTCTATTCTTATCATAAATTGTACATTGTTGATTTTCAAACACCACCTTATAATTTTTCTCACACAATTGGCCAACACTCAATAAATTATGCTTTAATTGTGGAGTGTAATAAATGTCTTAAACACTTTTCATACCTTCTTTAGTATGGACTTCCATAGCTCCTTTTGAAACAACCTCTAATGCTTTGTCATCACTCAACTTGATCTTGGATTTGAAACTCTCATCCATTGTAGAAAATAGCTTCTTATTTCCTGACATGTGGTTAGAACACCATGAATCTAAATACCAAATATTTTTAGTGTCGTTTTCATCTTTGTCATAAGATAAAAATAAATTGTTTGAAGAGGCTTCATCACCTTCTTGAGCATAATTAACACCTTTTTTATTATTACCATCTTTTAATCTAGAATCCCTTTCAAAGTGACTAAACCTTTTACAATAATAACACTAGATATTTCTTTTATCAAATCTACCTCTGCCTCTTCCTCTTGAACTGCCTCTGCCTCTTGGATAATTCTGATTTTGACCTCTACCTTGGATTTGGTTTCTTTTGTTGCTAGTGTTGGAATATTCATTCTTTGTAATTTGCAATTTTGAAGAAAAATATTTCTCGCCACTTTCTCCAAATGAATCTATCAATCTTTCTTCATGAGACATAAGAGATCCAACTAGGTGATCACACTGAAGAGTAGGCAAATCCTTGCTTTCTTCAATGATTATTGCAACATGGTTCCACCTTTGTGTTAGAGACCTCAACACCTTTTTAATCAAAACCTCTTTGTCCAAAATTTCTGCAAGAGTAGCCATCTTATTGACTACATCTTTTACTCTCACATAATAATCACTTACATTTTCATCTTCTTGCATCTTCAAATTCTTAAATTTTCTTTTTAATGTCTGTAGCTTGACAACTTTGACTTGATCACTTCCTTGGTAAGCTTCTTGTAGAGTCCTCCAGTCATCCATTGTTGTCTTTGCACCTGCAATTCTTGGAAACAATCTTTTATCAAGAGCAATTTGAATATGAAATAAAGCTTGAGCATTCTTCCTTCTATATTCCTTCTTAGCTACTCTATCATTTTCATTAAGAGTGGTCCAATATTCTGTCTCTGCATAACCCATTTCTACAATCTCCCATAGATCATTCCATATCAAAACCGTCATCATCTTGATGCACCAATAATCATAATCACTTCCATTAAATTTTGGAATGGGAAATGAATTAGAGTTTGACATGATTACCCTAAAACAACAACTACCTCTGATACCAAATGAAGGATCTATGCAGGCCTATCTATGGACTAGATAATCATTCAATGAAATAACATAACAATATACTAAATACTAAATGATTAAATCACAATATCATAGAAAGAAGAAAGAATTGTAATTGAACAAAAAAGGTTGTGTTCATTGTGATCAACCTTGATCTTTATAACAATACATAGCCTCATAGAACAAACAATTAGTTTCTCTTGATTGAACGCTTACAACAATTGATTTTAGAAAACTACCGATGCATTTTGCATGCATTATTTAGTGAGACAATCTATATCTGAATACCAACAGATAGAAAAAAGAAAACTGCAAATGGATTGATGGATTGCATCATGTCAGATGATTGACAAGATTGCATCAATTACCAACAAATAGATACACACACAAATTACTAAAAGCCTAATTTCCTACAGAACTTATCTTAGAGGACAATTATTTTACAAAATAAAATTTAGGTTTAGTAGCATTAAGGTCCAACCAAAACGAAAACCCTCGAAGAAGGCCAAGCACTATGGTTTAAGAAGTGAGGGGATAAATATTCCTTTTATAACCGTTACTAGAGTTTGAAAATTTCCATCAGAGCTCATGTTTATGCTTAAAATGGAATTCCAAGCTTGATGAAGAAAGAGAAGAAGAATTAAAATTTGAGGCTACTCACCTTGCGGAGCATTGCCGATGTATAATCGGGTCAATAGAAATGGGCAAAACCAACTCCATTTTTCCTGAGGTTCCGCAAAATCAAACACATTCTCGACAATCTCTAAATGAAACATGAGTAGACAACACTCAATATGTGTTTTCTACAGGATCTAGGAAGATGTATAAGTATTACAGGAAAAGTGGCGAAGGCATTTTGAATTGCTTGATAACCAGGTCAAAGGAATTTCTAATGCTGCTAGTGGATATCACAGAGTTTTGGAAGAAAACAAGATCCTTTATAATAACCTTCAAGACCTCAAAGGAAGCATAAGGGTATACTGTAGAATGAAACCCCATTTTGGAGGTCAATCTGACACCCACAGTGTAGTGGAATTTATTGGGGAATATGGATCCCTACTTGTTAATACCTCAAAGATGGGAAAAGAAGTACAGAGGATATTCAATTTTAATAAGGTTTTTGGCAATCTTCTTCACAAGAGTAGATTTACATAGATACACAACCATTGATCCGATCTGTAATGGATGGTTACAATGTCGACATTTTTGCATATGGTCAAACAGGATCTGGAAAGATCCACACCATGAGCGGTCCAACAGATGCTTCTAAAAAGGATATGGGAGTCAACTATTGAGCTCTCAGTGACCTGTGCAAGTTATGTCAAAAGAGGAAATATTTAATGGTGTATGATGTCTCTATTCAAATGATAGAGATATACAACGAACATGTGAGGGATCTTCTCGGAACATATGCCACAAGCAAGAAATTAGATATTTGAAATAATGGTCATAATAATGGATTTAATGTACCAGATGCCACACTTATGCCCATTAAAGAAACATCTGATGTTTTGGATTTGATGAATTTTGGCCAAAAGAATCACGTTGTTAGCTATACTGCATTGAATGAATGCAACAGTTGTTCTCACAGTGTGTTAACTGTGCATGTGGAAGGTACAGATCGTGTTTCTGGGTGTAAACTTCATATCTTCCTTAATTTGGTAGATCTTGATGGAAGTGAGAGGGTGGATAAATATGAAGTAACCAGAGATCGTTTGAAGGAGGCACAATACATCAACAAGTCCCTTTTATCTCTAGGATATGTTATTGTAGCATTGGCACATAAGAGTTCGCATGTGCCATATCAAAATAGAAAATTGACTCAATTGCTTCAATATTCTTTAGGGGTCAAGGAAAAGACTCTGTTGTTTGTGCACGTAAGTCCTGAACCAGATTCATACAGAGAGACAATAAGCACCCTTAAATTTTTTGAACAAGTGTCCTCTGTTGAACTTGGTGCTTCTCATTTGAATAAAGAAAGTGGAGAAGTTCGTGAGCTTAAAGAACAGGTAGACAGTTTGAAGAAGGCATTGGAAAAGAAAGAAGCAGAAGTAGTGCAGTTACAGAGTATGAAAGAATCTCCACTTATGGATAGACACAAACTCCATACACCAGTGTGACCTCGTAGATTGAGCCTTGAAGGGCCTGTACAAAATGGTTTTTGTAGTTAGGGGATTGTTTCCCACGATGATAAATTGGTAGATTATGGAGAGAGAACCAAGCTTAATAATAATGAGATGACAGTAGGCAAAAAAATGGCAACCGTCGGAGTAGACAAAATGGAAACCGTCAGAGTAGTCTGGGAAATGACCGTAGAAATTTATCAACGCTAAAAAGTGGTATAGAGGGTGAAACAAATAAAGGGACTGAAACTATGGCTCCATCCACATCTAAAAAGACTTCTCAAATTAAAAAGTCACTACGTTCCTTTGGAAAACTAATCAATGGTGGTGAAAACAAAGTAATGTTTTGAAGGGTCAGTGTAAGCCAATATAATTTGAACAATAGTAATATTTAACTATAACAACCCAAATTGGATTGCAGATGAAAAAGAAAAAATCTCAGTGCTTTGGGTGGTCAAGCTCAGGTTTCAGTTTTGAAACTGGGCTCTGAGACCATATGTAGCACCCATCTATAATATGCTAAGAAATTAATCATTTATTAAATACATACACAATAACAACTTTATTTTAACATAATTTCATTTCATTTACACAATTCTTCTACATTTGCTCAATGATAAATCTAAATAGCATGTTGAAATAAGTAATGGGTTCAGTCTAATATTTGAAACTTAAAACAAAAGTATATACAAAATATCAACAACAAATACCACTGAAAAACACCTCTTCCTTAGTTTGTCAAAGCTCATCAATTGTAATGTAGTCCTAGGCGCTTCCAAGCATTCTTTTCCTCCTTTCCCAGAGTGAAACAACGAAATAATCCCAACCAACTAGGAGCCTAGCCAGCTTCCTAGCTCCAAGAAACCTTTCAGTTTCTTTACCCTCCTTGCTCGTGACTCCAAGAACAACAAAGAAAAAATGCTCAAACAAAACCATCATAAGAAATATATCTTCCAAAAATTTCACAACCTCTCATCTTGCTCAAACCTCTCCAATCCTCCCTTCCTCACCACTTCTCCTCCCTATTTATCAAGTTTCCATACACCCTTCCCCAAGTCTCCTCAACCACCCTCATTATTATCCATCAACCTCCCTTATCTATATTTTTGGGAAAATATTAAAATAAAACTAAAATATAAATGACTTGAATTAAACAACAATAAATAAAATGAAAAGTCTTTCTTCGCATGCTAGGTAATAAATGTAATTTGACAATTTTCCCAAAAATGTACATAACACCCCATTATGCTCATTTAATTCATCATACCCACCGTCTATCAAATTCAAGAAGGTATTTAATGCTTCTAGATATTTTGTATGCAATATAATTTACATATTCAATAAACATTCAAGTAAATAGTTAATAATTTACTTTAATAATTAATACATTAATTAATTGTACTAGTGTGCATGGGTAGGGTATGTGTGTGTAGCTAGCGGGCACATATCTCATGTATGTACTAACGATAAACAACCATTGCCTCTAGTGCATAGTTCCTATATGATCACCAAGACATGTAGGACATTAGATCAAGTAATGCATCATTTAATAATCTTAACGAACATAATTACACCAATTCGTCAATAACTCATTATCACACTTAAAATATCAATAGGAAATCAAAGAGGGTTTTAAACATGGTAGGAACCAAGTGATTAAACAATAGTCGCATCTCTAATCCCCAATCCGTATTCTCAACTAACATCGAAGCATCCTTCCTTCCTAACCTACTTCCATATTCCATTCTATTCTTTACTTTGTTGGACTAAGCTGGAGCATCAACTATATTGACCTAACTCCACATAGAACCTGTAAGTGGAAGTGTCATACATATCTACCAAGCTTCCCCAATAGACAACTAGCAGTCTCCATCACACGTCTATAAGAGCGTGGCTTCACATGGCGCTCCCACGACTCTAGGTTTCGGAGGATAAATGGTGGGAAATACCTCCACCCCTCCTTATAGAACTAGGTTCAACACCCTACATCAAGCCTTATTGTGCAACTACTGTTCTTAGAGCCACGTCATCAAACAACCACTCTGGGAAAGTTGTGTGTTTTGTCAAAACCACACTTACCACAAATCATAGAAATATTTTGAATCATAAATTTATAACTTATAACATACACTATCGTCTTGATGTCTACGACATCCATGTTACCTCATCATTGTAGTCATTTGGCTATCACATAGCTCATCAACTTGTAGCTTAGTTCACCAATAACTCATATCTATGTATATACATCATAATTTCATATAAGAATCCATATCTGTATTGGCATTCAATTAAGAAATGCATGTTTATTTTTATCATGCCTTGCCTCTGTTATCCATTCACAACATAACTTTGAGTCGATATCCATGTACCTAAATTTCATATCTTAATTTTTGTGTTTAAACATATCAAAGAGTTATCATCATCATGAGCATATAATAATGAAAATAATAGTATGACACACATAAACAAGTCAAGTTGTACACTTGTCACATGTCTTTATCAACATTGTTGAGTCCAAATAGTTGTTAAGCAATGAGTTAGTAAGATGAGAAAAATCAAAGTTGTAACTACCTAAGGCCAAAATTTGTGGCGTTACATCGAAGAACATAGGGAGTTGGATCTTCGTTCAGGTTGAAGCCTGTAAATCAAGGGGTCGTAGCCTCATTTTGGTTAGAGCCAGAGAAATCAGGGAGTTTTAGTTTCCTTCAGGTTGGATCCTGTAAACTAGGGGGTTGGATCCTCCTTCAAGTTGTAGATGGAGAATTCAGGGAGTTGGAGCTTCCTTCGAGTTGGTGCCTATAAATCAGGGGGTTGGTGCCTCCTTCCAATTGGTGCTGGAAAATTGGGAAGTTGGTGTTTCCTATGAATGTATTCTTCATATATATAAGAAAACATTCCATTGTTTTCTCCCATTTGGGTTTCCACATGAATTCTTGTTTATTGTGTACATGTGGTTGTTTATTATGCATTGATGAATTATATTGTTTATGATGAAATGACATACTAAATGCATAAGTGATAAACTATTGAATATTGTTGATAAAGTTGAATTTTATATATACTATGATTGAAAGTGGTAAAAAGTACTCATACTGATTTGTGCCCCCCTCTTAGTATTCCAACACTTGGATGGTTATTTTGTGCAACTAGGATTTGAATGGTTTAGCTACTTGGAAGAAGTAAGTAATTTGCTGCAATTTCTTGTCTCTTTCTAATGTTAAAGGTGTTAATTGCTATCTTTTTGCAAGTTTTTTGTCTTGTTGGAACCCTAGGAAGGAGACATAAGTTCTTATCTCGTTCATAAAGTATTTATTATCCAAGTTTGTGAAAAACTTCTTTTCTAGGGTTAAATTCCTAAGGCCCAAAGGTTGTTTCACTTTAGGGTTTTAACCATAGTATTTGATCCTTGACCTAAGTGGAATAAGAAGAAGGGAACAACTACACATAGGTCCTAAGAGTGTTTGCACCCTAGGAACCTTTTCCTTCAAATTCTAGAACCTAAGGCCCAAGATTGTTTTTACCTTAGGGTTTAGACCTAATCCTTCTTATTTAATCTAGGTCATCCTTCAAGGTAATGTGTTTGTGACTCCATGATCCCTAGAGAATAATGACACTAGTATAGAGTTGTTCTTGTGATGCAAGTAGATTTTAAAATTGGTATTCTCTCTCTCAAACGTTCTACTAACTTTTCAAACCTCATCTCTAGAAAACAACCATTATTTATTGTTGTTGTTACAAATATTTTCTACTTCCACTAAAATTTTTCTCTAATTTGTTGCATACACACCTTATAAAGTGGCTTAAACCACTTAGAATGTTATCCTCTTTCTCATATACAATCATTAAGTCCTAGTATACCACCTTTATGTATTTCATATAACTAGGATATAATTGTTATCCTAAGTGAGTTTCTATATTCCTACTTTTCCTCCTCCTACTTTATCTCTTGATGAGGTGTCAAGGTGAGAGAAATTGAGGTGGTTTAATTATTTTATTATATATTAGATCATTTAAATGAATACAAGTATGTGATATGGCTTTAGGCCTTTTCCACCACTTCTTGTGTCCCTTGTCTCGTTTGATCCTTTAGTCCTTTTCCGCCACTTCTTGTGTATCTTTTCTTGTTTGATCTTGTCCTAATATTGTGATCAATTTATTCATAGAAGAATCTCCTAGCAATTGGATAATGTTATATTGGTTGAAGTCTAAATTTTCATGGTGAATTGCTATATTTTTTAGTACTTTTATTTGTTGTTATTGAAAAATACTAATTGTTGTTATATAACTAGTTTACTGTTGTAATTTACAAAAACCATAGAATTTACTAATTATCTAGTGTATAACAGGCCATTATTTCATTTATTATCCTGGTAATTGTATTTATTATGCTAAAAATGGTTTATTGTCTTGTACAGGTACAATTATTACCTCGTTACCTCTCATCTCCTTTCCCGGACCTAGACTTAACAAATGGGTGACCAATATAGGGGGTTGTAGGCTTGGATAATATTGAAACTTGATCCCCTAAGGTCACCAGGTAATACTCCCTTATGGTGGACCTATTTCCATCACTAAAGTGTGGGAAGTCTCTACTTAGGTGACAGTGGTAGATTGTTCCGTAGTTACACAAGATTTGGTATCTTGTAGAGGGATTTGCATAAGTACAAATCCTGTGATAATAGTACCAACACTCCCATTCCTTTGTTAAGAATGTGAGGATGGGGTGAGATTATTTCTCTTACCAAATACAAATTGAGCCAAAACAATCCCATCTTAGAAGAGTTATTCTTAACATTACTTCTTACAACACCAAAATTAGTGAATCGTTCTACAAAGGATCCAAACTCAATAGGTATCCCCTAAATTCTCAAATGACTCAAGATTAGGACTACCTTTCTTTCATCCATGAGACTACTAACAATATTTCCAAAATAATAATTTCTAAAATAACATTAAAATTGTTATGAAACCACAAAATTAAACGTACCTTTAATTTCTTATTGACAAAATATCCCACTTCAATAGTTAAGAGTTTATGAAATTTCTATTTATACGACATGTCTTAAATTGATAAACTCATCATTTAATCTAAACGTATTAAAAAAAATAATATTGACATTAACCACAGTGTTATTACCAAATCCACTATCATTAAAAATTACTATTGGAACCTCAGGTTTTGGTGGTTCATCACAGTTCTCTTTTCATTAGTCGGTCGGGTGGTCAACCAACATCTAGAAACAGTTGGTCGGGTTATCAACTAGATATCTACATCATTCAGTTGAGTAGTGGACAAGCCTATCGGTCGAAAAGTTGACTAGAAGTCGAAGACATTCGGTCGGTGGATCGACTAACCAAGAAATTGAATATGATTTGGATGCATGGACAACTGGGTCAAGCAACCTTGATGAGAAAACTAGACAACATGGATTTGACAAAGTCAACTCTAACCACCAACGATTGTATGTGGACAAGATATTCCTTATTGTAAGGAAGTTGGTTAGATACTGAGGATATAAATAAAGGACTCCATGGGTCATTATCACATGATATATGCCAATGTTGAACATATTGTGCATGTTAAATATGCATTGTGTTGTTCTCGTCACAATGTGATTTAATTAAGTGATGTAATGATGTATTTATAAACCACTGATATTTTATGAATTTATTCCTCTTCGACTATCCACAATTTATTTTATTTTTTTCATGCCAGGTTACACCCAATCTACAACATGGTATCATAGTGACTGGTTTAGACTTTTCTTGTTGTCTACAAATTTTGTTGAGTCAGATTCATTGTGTAATTGAATCTGGGTTGGTTATTTGTTGATTATAACCCTTGGAAAAAAATAGGTTTTTTTAGATATCGAAGATGGCTTCGAAGATCAATCCTATTATTTTGAATGGATCAAATTATGATATATGGGTCCAGAAATGGAAACCCTAATGAATAATAAAGGAATATGGAAATATACAAAGACTGCAATTCCAAATCTAACAGACAATCAAATGAAGTTCATTTTTGACAAAAATAAGGATGCGGTTGTAGGGGTCATCACGACCTATATCTTGTGGGATATTTGGTTCCATATCATCAAAATCAATTTCCCTCATCAATTCTAGAATAAGTTGAATTCTCTATTCGAAAAATTCGATGAAATCCATGTCATGCAATTGGAGAAAGAGTTGATTTCTCTCGATACTCATCATTTCGACATAATTGAGGACTATTTGGCGCATATGAAGGAGGTGAAGTTGAAATTAGGAGAATGTGGAAAGAATTATTCGAAGAAATATGAACAAAACATAAAACTAGTCCAAATGAATTTGAGAACACCATTCGACATTTTCGTCTCAAATTTCCATATCAATTGGAAGGAGCACAAGGAATATGGTAAGTATCATGTACCTTTGATTCTTTCTGTAACTTACTTGTTGGATTACTGAGAGGGGGGGTGAATCAGTAATAGAGAAATTTAATCCCTTTTAAACATATAATCCAAGTGCTATATCAATGAAGCATTATTATCCAATAACTAAAGAGTAAATAAGCAATGAACAAATGAACAATCATACACATACACAGTACACCAGTGTTTTACGTGGAAACCCAAATCGGGAAAAAACCACGGAATGCTTTTTCTTATATGTCTTGAAGAATTACATTCATTAGAAGCACCAAC
>SNQJ01S0031575.1:58272-93341 GCA_010110895.2 Picea sitchensis | reverse complement strand
CCTTCATCTCATTATTCCATAATTAAGCATGGGTTCTCTTACTCCACAAAGTGTCTTCCCGTGAGGGCTTTCACCATAAGGGGACCACTTTGGAGTTCATCCATATTTACTTCTTATGAAAAAAAAATAATGAGTCATATTTACATCAAACACTATTTTGTCCATTGCCCAAAACTTTGTGCTATGGGTCTTTCTTCAAGGGTTGACATCAATGACAACCAACCTTAATCAGCATTACTAATTATTGATCAACAAAGATTGATATATGAAGGAAATGTTGGTGGCAAATATCAAGCTCACTTGATCAAGGGAAAGGGAAAGGTGAATAATAAGGAAGGAGGATGGTTTGATACCCCTATACAAAGATAAGAATTCCTTGAAGTATTTCATTGATTAAAACACATAATATGGTTGTTGGTCTACCTAAATTGTTTCCCCTTCATGGAGTATGTAGAGGATGTGCATTGTGAAAGCACCATCAAGAACGCCTCGACTCTGGAAAAATATGGTGAGCAAAGAATCTCTTGGAGCTGGTTCGTAGTGATATTTATTGCATCAATATACCTTCTTGAGTAGGTGTATGGTATATTTTGGTCTTTACTGATGATATATCTCATTTCACTTGCATTTATTTATTGAAAAACAAAAACGTTTCCTTTGGAAAGTTCAAAGAATTCAGAGCCTTTGATGAAAATCAATGTGGTCGACCCATTAAGTGATTGAGATCAGACAATGGTGGTGAGTATTTGAAATGAAATTTTGAAGAATACCTTGTTTGATCTAGTATTGATTGGAATTAAGTGATTCCTCATATCTCTCAGCAAAATGAAGTTGCAGAATGCAAGAATTAGACATTAGTTGAAATGGCTAGATGTATTTTGAAGGACAAATACTTTCCTCCTCACTTCTAGGATGACGCAATCTATTGTGAAAATTATCTGTTGAATCTAATTTTAACTCTATTTGTTCCTTCCGTGACTCTAGTCGAACGATCGTGTGGAATAAATCCCTTGCTCGACGACCTCCATGTGTTTGGATGTGTTTCCTGGGCTCATAACGATTTCACAAATAAATTGGATGCAAAGAGCTTTCATCATGATGGGATACACTGAAGTGTCTAAATCCCATTGAGTGTTTGACCCTGTCAAACGAAATATCATTATTAGAAGCAATTTATGGTTTGATGAGAAGCATTATAACATTAATTTTTTGAATTCCTCCTTTGGATTACTATATGATGGTCCCTTTGATTTTTTTTTTAGTTTGTTTTTAGTTTTTTTTTTTCTTACAATGAATCTCATGTTCTTTTTTTTCTATCCTTCAAATAGACAATCAAACTCTATTCCTATTTTGACTGGGACATTGATCCCTGAGTCAATTTTCAAGTTGATTTTTTTTCTGAATGGTCGTCCATCTCTTTTGAATGAATTTTTTTTGACTTATTATCAACCTTCTGCAGTGGAAATAATTTCACCTCTTCTTGTCTACCCAGATGGGCTACTAAGGAAATTGAAGCTATTGGTCCCAATGTATGTGATATTTATTTAGTCCAACAAACTTGTGGTCAGAAGTGGCATCCCAACGTTTCTTTGATGACTCATGTGCTTTAAACTTGTAATCCTATTACATACTCATATGCATAAGAACAACCTGAATGGGAGAAGGATATGCAGACTGAGATGGACTCTCTTTTGAAAAATCAGACTTGGGATTTAATTCCTTGAAATCAAGGGAAGAACATTGTGAAGTTTCAATGGGTCTACAATACTAAAGTTAACTATGAAGGTGTTTTTGAATGTCATAAAGCTCACTTGGATTTGAAAGTATTTTCTCAAAAAGAAGGCATCGAATACATTGAAACCTTTTCCCTTGTTGCAAAGATGAACTATGTTTGAATGATTCTTTACCTTGATTCTCATTTTGGATGGAAGATCCACCAAATGGATGGGAAGAGTGAATTTATTCATGGAAACCTATCTGAATAAAGTTTCATGGAACAGTCTCCTAGTTTTGTGACAGATTCGAACGTTGTTTTTCAACATCAAAAGTCACTTTATGGTTTGAATCAAGCTATGAGAGCTTGGTAGGCTAACATCGACAACTTATTTCTTTTACTTTGTTTCAAAAGTTGTGAATATGATCATAGTTTATATGTACTCCATACTCACAGACATACCTTGATTATTGTTGTATATGTTGATGAACTTGTCATAACTAGAAATAATATTGATCTCATTCTTAGATTGAAGAACCAACTTGCTTACTCCTTTGATATGATAGATCTTAGTATTCTGCATTATTTTTTGGGTCTTCAAATATTACCACTATCTGATGGTTTATTAATTTCTCAATCTAAATTTGTAATGGATCTCTTGACATAATTTAAGATGGTATATTGCAAGCTATCTGATACTCCTTTTTAGTCTAGATTTCAGCTGAGTAAAACTTGTCAGTCTCCCATTGTCGATGCTACACTCTATCGACAATTGGTCAGTAACCTTATTTATCTCACTCACAGTCGACCTAAAAAATATTTTTTTTTTAGTGTGGTTTACATATTTATGCAGGACCCTGAGGAAAGCCACTAGAAAGCTATACAAAATATTGTTTTCTATCTCAATGGTACCACTCATATTGGTATAAAATATTGTCAAAGTTCATATTCATTGGCTGAATTCGCTGACTTTGATTGGGCAGGTGACACTGGTGATCAAAATTCCATTTATGGCTATGTGTTTTGCTTCATCATTGAACCATTGGTTTGGTTGTGCATGAAACAAAAGATAGTCTCTCTGCCAACTACAAAAGAAAAATATCATGTCATCATTAATGAAGGAACAAAGTTATTCTAGATTCACCAACTTTTGGGATAGCTTGTATTTTCTGTAAAAACCTCAACTAGTCTCTATTGTGACAATCAGAGTGCAATTCAAGTTGCCGACAACCTTGTTTACCAAAGTAAAATGAAGCATTTCGAGCTCTATGTTCACTATTTGTGACAATTAGTTCAAGATAAATTTGCAACTTTTGTATATTATTGAACATATTATCAGATTGCTAATATATTTACCAAACTATTTTTTGAAGCTACATTTTTCAAGTTTCGTTCAATGCTTGGGATTCTGGAAGATACAATTATGGAGGAGTGTCATGTTTACTTAATTTCACCTCCTGAATCTCTAGAGCCCTATGTTGTTGGGGGTGTGTTGGAGCCTTAGGTTCTCATGGTTCATCACACTTCTCCTAGAATCATTTAGTTGGGTAGTCGACCACCATCTAGAAAAAATTGGTTAGGAGATCGAAAGGATATATACATCATCCAATCGAGTAGACGACAAGCCTTTCAATCAGATAGTCGATCGTTAGTTGAAGACAACCGATTGGTGCATTGACCATTTGAATAATAGACTACAAGTTGGACACATGAACGGTTGGGTCAAGCTACCTCGGCAAGTCGACTAGACAACATGGATTTGTTAGATTCAATTCTAAACGTCGACACTTGTATGTAGATAAGATCTTCCTGATTCTATGGAATTTTGTTAGATATTGAAGCTATAGATAGAGGACCTAATGAGTCATTATCATGTGATACATATTCCAATGCTGGATATGGTGCACATTTTCAATATGCATTGTGATGTTTTAATCACAATGCATTGTGCTTAAGTGTTGTAATGGTGTCTCTAGACACCACCAATCTTTTTTGAAGTTATTCCTCTTGAACAATCTACAGTTTTGTTTATTTATTTCATATCAAGTTACATCCAATCCAAAACAAATGCCATAACACTAAATATCACATTTATTTTAACAAAACCAAACCCTTACTAAAAATTAATAATAGTATACAAAACTAAAACTAATTGTAGAAGCCATAAAAATTGAGAAGAATATTAATAATATAATTCATGACCTTGAGCCCTAGGGTTTAGAAATTGAACCAATATATATAAGGAGATTTTTTTCAAGGCTTTGAGAGTCGTCATGGTTGGATTGATGGGAGGTGGTTGTGCCCCCTCCTGTAATGAATCCCTATAAGGAATCTCTAGGAACACATCACATACTAAAGGCATTCATATAAAAGCGACATCGCTCAAGGTAAATACCTCAGGAGCGAGGTGGGTAGGGAACCTCAAGCCACTTAAAAACATGAATGGGAAATATTAGGAACATATGAGCAAGGAATAAGTATGTGGATTTGGCCATTGCTTTCCAAAATAAGAGAAAACACCACACTACAAGGTCACCTAAACAAGAATCAACCAATACATTTAGTATATGTAGGATCATGTGATAATAGGAAAGTTTATGGGGTTGTGGCCTTCAGAAAAAATATATGATCTAGTGAATCAACACATGTTGGAAGCCAAAGGGGAATGTGGATTTGAAACTTCCCTCAAAAGGTTTCTTCATGGCCATCTTTACCAATGTAGAAGACTACAATAGGGTTTTTGAAAATGGGCCTTACTTTTTTAATTATACAAGTATCTATCTCTGATTCTATTTGAAGAAGTTAAATCCCAACAAGGAGGAATTAACTTGCACACCTTTGTGGAGCATAATGTACTCATTACCCTAGTAATTATGGGATGAAGAAACCCTGTAAGGAATTGGAAACATCTTTGGAAATTTTTTCAAAATATCATAGGTAACAAAACATGGTAGATATAATTATTATGCCTGCACCTATGTCTACATGAATGTATTGGAACCAATTCTAGATTCTATATTCTTGAGCTACCAAGATATAGAGTGGATTCAAATTATTGATTACAATAATATCCCCTTTTGATGCCATGAATTCCATGAGCATGGGAAAAGGGACTTTCCTCTAAACAAAATCCCTGAAGTTGCAAAAATGAAAGAAAACAAAGAATCTAAAGGATTTACCATTATGGCATGCAAGCGTTATATCAAAAGGAGGGCCCCTATCTCTGTAAAGAAAATGGGAGAATAAACTAACAATAAATTCATAATCTTAAATCAGGATGATGAATAAAGAAAACCTAACAGTCCACCTGTGAATCTACTGCAAGTTGAAAACTAATAGAAAATTGAGTCGACCCTTGTAGGCATCACGAAGGAATATGAAAGGAAAGGAAATAATGAAATTCCAAAGGCCTCAGGTTCCTCAGCCGAAATAACTATAGCAGATGAATATGAACAATGGAGTCAGATGAAGGGGAATATATGGATGTGGGTGAGTTGTATCTTCAATGCATTGTTGATTCCTACAAAAAATGAGAAGCTAACTCTATCCTTGCACTATAGTTGCATCTCCTAAAAGAGGCTCGGAGGAAATCCAAATCCAAATACTCAATGCATGAAGGTAAGTCATCCTTTACAACCTTAGGGGTTCAAAATTCCAAATTCAAGGACCAAAAGAACCCATCCAAGGAGGACTAGAAACTAGGAAGGAAAAATAATTAGTAGCTACTCCAGGAAATAGGTGAGAAATTGGTTAATTCCAGGAAATATATCCTCATTACCGATAAGTTCTCCCCTACCCATTCCCCGAGTGAAAAAATGAAGTCATGTTGTGGAATATACAAGGATTAAATGGAAAAACCAAGAACGAGATATTGAGGAACAAGATCAATACAAAATAACCATTAATTGTAATTCCACAGGAAATGAACTGCACTAGTGAGACTCTTCATCATCTGGAAATAATATGCTAGAAAAATTGTAGAAATATAGTAGTCAATGAAATAGGGGCATATGGAGGGATCACCATCTTATGGAACACCGAGGAAGTAGTACTGGATAACTCCTTTACCACCGAACACATTATTTTCTCTTTATTTCAGAAGATTGACATGACCATATTTGGATATATCACCAATGTTTATGGCCCCCATAGAATGGAACAAAAACTCATTTTTTTTCAATAATTCCAACACATAGAAGAGATCATTAGCCACCAACATTGGATCATTGGATGGGATTTCAAGATAATTTCCTCACTTGAAGAGAAAATAGGCGGCATTAGATGATTAGTAGTTAATAGTACCCTCTTCAAGGAGACAATTAGGAACTCCAAAATAGTTGACACAAAAACTAGAAAAATATACCATACCTGGAATAATCATAGGAGGGGTGCTCAACAAATCTCCTCTCACCTCTAAAAGTATTTAATTTATAAATCAAATTTTCTCTAAACTTGAATATAAATTCCCCCATTCTACCAAGTACATGGTCTGACCATTGTCCAATCAACCTGAACTTAGATTTGGTAGCATGACCTCATTTTCAACTTTTTCAATTTCGGAAATTTTGGATGACTCATAAGAATTTCAAAGAAAATATTTCACATTGGTGGAACATAATGGCGATAAATAATGGCACCTAAATATATTTTTTTCAATAAAAAAAATAAAAATTAAAGCTACATCTATGGAAATGGAAAAAAATTGTATTTAGGAATTGTAGAATTGTGGTGAAACCTGCACAAAGAATCTAGCTAACAACAACTCATACAAACCTTGTAAATTGACAGAAGGAGAGAAGAGATGAGAAAATAATCAATAATTGTATTCACTATATGAGAGAATGATTAATTATACATGATATACTCTACATATTTGATAAATTTGCCATATTAGTGATCTAGAGAGACCTAGGAAATCACTAGCAAAAACCAAAGTAATTTACCTCATAGTCCTAGTTAATTGGTCCATGGAATCATTAGTTAACGGAGTCAAACGTGTGGAAGAGAGAGAAAAACATGCAACTACTAGTGATAAAACTAAAGTTTACATGAATGCGTGACTTCCACTAGTTTGAATGAGCGTAACTGACTCTTAAATGAAGAGGACCACCCTATTTTGTAGGGGAATAATCTCTAGAGAGAATATTCTCATCTAAGGAAGCATTCTCAACATTCGAATATCAACCTTAGGAAAATAATTACCTAGGTGAGTGCGTAATATCTCCAACACCCCCCTAAACAGTACTAGGGTGTACATGATGAATGGGGATGGGAAACCAAGTCCATGTTAGGTACCCATTGTACAATGCATCTAAGAATGAAACAATGAAAAAATGGAGGAAAGAGGGAAGACTTCATGGGAAATCCCCCCCCTCAAATTACAATGTATAGAAAATGAACAAGGAAAGATAGTTGTTAAGCAGTTGTGTCCTTCACTCTAAGACAATCGCACAAGAAGTGGAACTTCTGCTCAATAAATTTCTTGGTGAAGATGTCTACAGTATATTTGGTGGATAGAAAATATTGCAAATCAATGATCCTATCATGTAACATCTCTATAATGTAATGCATATGGATCTCAATGTGTTTGGTTCACTGTCGTTGCACTGGGTCTTTGTAAAACTTCAGAGTACTCTGATTGTCACACCAAATGATAGTTGGATGATGAAACTAGATACCAATATTGGTGAGGAAGTTCAGAAGCTAAAGTTCATAAATAGTGACGTTGACCACTCCTTTGTACTCAACCTCTGCTAACAATAGAGCAATAGATGACTACTTTTTTCTCCACCAATAGATGGGATCAGAACCCAAACTAAGCCTCTACCTAGATGTAGAATTGTGATATTTGTTATATTCAACCAAATTATTATTAGTGAATCCCATGAGACCCAATGCACAACCTGATGCATAATGGATCCCATAACCTATGGTGACATGAACATATCTAAGGATGTGCTTGGAAGAATATATGATTTTAGGGGATAAATTTTGTAAATGGACTAATTTTCCATGTTTTTTCACAAAAACATATTCGCCAATTTCCATTTTTTCTAAAAACGATTCACCCAAATTCCATAGAATAAAATTAATTTACCTTAAAAATTGCCAAAATTTTATAGAAAGTATATAAAATCCTTAGAAATTTGAATATTTTTAAAAACTATCGCCAAACATTTAACATTTTTCGTATTAAGGACTAGTAATATTAGCCCATGTTTCTACATTTTAATATAAATTTCCATCCTTAAAATCATCTCTGCTTGGAAGCCTTCCAATGTAGCTCATGTGGCTCCTACATATACCTGGAAACTTCCCCTACTGCATATGAAAGATATGATAGAGTGTGGGTGATATAGAGAAGGATCCCTACAAGTTATCGATACAGGTTGTTGTCCACCACTGGTGTATCCCCACCTTCCTCAAGATGTACCCCAGAGAGAAAGGGTGTGGTTGTCGAATTGTAGTCAGTCATGTGGAATCTAACTAAGATATCTCGAGCATCTCAGTCTAATATAGCTTGATTCCTGAAGCATCCTAACTGTATCAATACCAAGAAAATAATTCAATGGACCCATGTCTGTCATAAAGAACCTATCATGTAGAATGTATTTGATCGCAACAATTATTGAGGCCAAACTTCCTATGATCAGGAGGTCATCAACATAAATAATTAAGATCAACAAGGATTCTAAGGTTCTCAACATGTAGAAGTTTGGATCTTATTTTCATACAACAAAATGATGAGAAAGAAAGTAGGCATCCATATTTTCTTACCATGCTCTAGGTGCCTTCTTGAGGCCATAGAGGGACTTCTTCAGATGACATAGTAAGGATGAGTTATGAATGAACCCTTGTAGTTGATCCATGTAAATATCCTCTGAGAGATCCCCATGAAGAAAATAATCCTTCATGTCCATCTAGTGAACTTTCCACCCCTGGCTACCATAATGGAAAGAGCCAATCAAGTGGAGTCCATCTTTTCTACAAGAGAAAAGGTCTCATCATAATATATCCCATGGATCTACTGAAATCCTTTGGAAACTATTCTTACCTTATACCTACTCACATGTCCATCTATTACCTACTTGGTCCTGTAGACCCATCTACATCTGAAAATATTCTTGTTTAAAGGAAGAGGAAACATATCCCAAGTCTGGTTCTCTAGGGGAGAGTTATACTCCTTGTACATGGATGCTTACCATAAGGGATTCCCTATAGCCTTTTCATAGGTATGTGGGTATCAAGCTAGAACCATATAGCAATGAATAGGAACAACTAACTCATTAGTTACGAGTGCATGAGGAGGAGACTCAAACGGTGACCTCGTCCTCCTTTGATCCACCATATCCCCCACAATATCTCCTGCTACCTGTAGGGTGGTATGTTCCCACTTGGGCATATGTGGTGGCTCATCATCTACATTATCATCATTGACATGCTCATCATTTTCTGAATCATATTCATATCTCATATATGGACCATGATATGAGTGAGTGGACTCATCATCACTGATGTCTGGTGTAGGTAGTGGTACATAAGTATCTGCATGTGGCTTTGAGGGTGCATACAAGGGATTTTCTTCAAACTAATCACTACACTCAATTATGATCCTGATAGTAGAGGGATAAATAAAATTGTAACCCTTCACACCATCTAGATATCTCACAGATATGCATGCGGTACTATGTGGATCTAATGATTTCCTCTTTTCAGAGGGTACGTGGGCCCATGCACGTGATCCAAATATTCGAAAGTGCATGAATTATGGCTTGTTTCTACTCCATGTCTCAAAGGGAGTCTAGTCCTTGAAATATATATGAGGAGATATGTTCTAAATTTGGATGGAATAATTAAGTGCCCCGACCCAAATCTTGGGAGGTAGAGATCTTGCATGCAACATGCAAGTGGCCATATCCTTGAGGGATCTATTCTTCCTCTCAACTACTTTGTTCAACTACAGAGTGTAAGGTACTGTGTGTTTTAGCTATATACATACCTATAAACAAATATGGTGGAAATCTTAGTTCATATATCACCACCCCCCATTTTTTGTGTGAATTATTTTGATCTTTCCCCTATAATGAGTCTCTACACATGATTTGAAGTCTTTGATATGTTAAAAAACCTCATACTTCTTCCTAAGAAAATAAACCTAACTGTGTCGTGAAAAATCATCAATAAATGTAAGCACGTACTTTGCTTTGTTGATGGATGGATGAGGAAAGGGTCCCATCATATCATTGTGGATGAGATACAAAGGAAAGGAGGCCCTTCATGCATTCGCTTTCTCAAACTTCTCTTCAGGATGTTTTCCAAGAATGCATCCTTGACAAACTACTTTAGAAAAATGTATGTTGGGAAATTCAGTGACCATTTCTTGTTTGTATAGTTGTTGCATGTATTTGAAGTTTATATGGTCAAATCTCTCGTGTCGTAATCTACTAGTATCATCAACATGCATTAGTAGTAAAGAAGAATCCAATTTTGTAATGAACTTACTAAAAGTATACAAACGAGATCGATGGTTTACCTCACCAACAACAATCATGGAGTTATCATCCATATCAGATATGGTTACTAAATAAGGTGTGAATTCCACCCTTGTCCCTATACCAAAATGCATTATTTGATAAATGGAGAGTAGATTCATGCAGATTTTTCCAACATGTAATAATTTCTCAAAAATTCATGTGGGATTTCTACTTTGCCTTGGAAAATGACCTCAATTGGGGTATCATCTCCTATGAGGATGGGATGATCCATGCATAGAAAAATAGAAGTTAAAGTATTATGTGTTGTTGCCATATGGTGGGATGCGCTTGAATCTAAGATCCATGCATCAAGATAATAGTTAATGGTAATCAGTGCGTGATGGTTACCACATTTTTCTTGATCTTCTGACTTGTTTTTGACATGTTCGATAATGTGATCCCAAAGGTTGTTCTTCTTAAGAATCTACTCCATCTGATCAATCTTCTTCTTCATGCATGCAAACTCGAGATGATAACCATGGTTGCAATAAACACATTTGGTATTCCCTTTCTTTCCTTTTACACCTTTGGATCTTGAGGAATCATCAAAGGGTTTGGAGTGCCCTTCCTTCTTTGGCTCTGCATGCACCTTTCCATTGCCTTTTTTCTTGGATTTTGAGTTGGAAGTGATGTTTCTTTCCTGAACAACAAGTGCATGTGAATTGGGTCCCTTTATTATCCCTATTTTGATGGGATTATCTTGATTATGCATGAGGGATTCAATAAACTAATCCAATGTGAGAATTTTCCAGGCCGCTCTAAAGTGAATCTATTTTTATGAAACAATGAGACAAAAAAAAAATAATCTAGACCAAGTTTTGCTAATATAGAAAGGATTAACTAACTAGGTTGAGTGGATTTGTCTATTCCACATAACTTTAGATGAAGGAGGAGGGACTTGAAATTTGTAGAGAAGTCCTGGATGATGTCAAAAATCCTTGGATCTAAGAAATTTAGATCAACCTCGAGAATATGGCCTCTCATTTTGTCCTATTTTCCAAAGAGATCCTCCAACTTTGTCCAAGCTTCATTTGGTGTGTACGAACTTCAATGTGAAGAAAAAGATAAAGGGACATAGACACATAGAGGAGGTCCTAAGCCTCATACATGTAGTTGGGATACCTTTTCTTCTTGATAACAGAAGTTGTATCAACCTCTGTAGCCATGGTAATTCAGTACAAGCCTCTGCATATGAGTTGATGCAAAGTTTTTAGCTTCCACTTGAAGTAGTTATGAGGCGTGAGACGTATTGTTGGTGAATAATCCATCTTTTTTTAATGCATCTCCCTTCTGGACCTGCAAATAAGATACATGCTATCCTTTCTCCTAGAAACCTCTGGGATTTGATACCATATATAATTGTGGTGAAACATAAACAAAGAATATATGTAATATCAATTTGTACAAAGATTGCAAATTGAGAGAAGGGGAGAAGAGATGAGAGAAAATAATAAATAATCGTAGTCATTGTGTGAGAGAATTATTAGTTACACATGATATACTCTACATGGCTAAGTAAAGTCACCACATTAGTGATCTATAGATAGCTAGACACTCACTAATAGAAACCAAAGTAATCTACCACATAGTCCTAGTTAACTAATCCATGAAATCATTAGTTAACTGAGTCACACATGTGGAAGTGAGAGAAACACATGCAAATACTGGTGATAAAACCAAGGTTTCCATTCATGAGTGACTTCCACTATTATAATTAAGTGTAATTGACTCTGAACTGAAGAGGTGCACCCTAATTTGTAGGGGAATATTCTATAGAGATAATATTCTCATATTAGGAAGTGTTCTCAACATTGGACTATCAACCTAAGGAAAATAATTACCTAGGTGAGTTTGTAATATCTCCAATAGGAAAAACATTGAGGCCAAAAAGGAATTAGAGGAAAAGATGAGCCAGGTTCAACAATGCATTATACTTGAAGGAAGGGATGACTCCATAGCCCAACATGAAGCTTTCCTTCAACAAGAACTAGATTTCTACTATGCCCAAGAAGAAATCCTATGGAATACAAAGTCCAAGGTTCAGTGGTTCTTCCATCTCTCCAAAATACAACATCATCACTAAAATATGATGGCATCCTTAAAAATAAGAAACAACGCCTATTTGGAAGAGCATGTACAAATTGAAATGGAACTGGTTACTTTTTCCAAACTCTGTTGGAAAAACCAAATAGGACCGATCAGAAGCCATCTGAAAAATTACTCAACATATCCCCAAGCTCATATCACATGACCAAAATTCCATCCTCATGGGGGGAATTTCAATGGAGGAGGTGATATAGGAAATGATGGATATGCCTCATAGGAAAGCCCCAGTGCTTGATGGTTTCACCATCAACTTCTTTCATGCATGTTGGGAGATAGTCAAATATGAGGTATGTAAAATTGTATAATATTTGAGATGAATAAAAAGTGCTCTCCCAACACTTAAATCTACATTGTTTACCCTCATGCCTAAGGAAGAACATGCTAACGACCCAAGCAAGTTAAGGCTAATCTCACTTTCCAATGCCATTTATAAAACAATTACCAAAGTGATTGCTAACAGGTTAAAACCTCTACATCCACTATTGATTTCTATGGAGCATGTGCATATGTTGAGGGTAGGTATATATTTGATGTTATTATTTTGGCACATGAAAAAAATCACTCTCTCAAGAAAAAAAGAAGGAAGGGATGCTAATCAAGGTGGACATGTCATTTATGGAAAAGTTGACCCAAGTTAAAGCCTTGGCAAGCACGCCGAACTGGATCTTAGGGGGGGACTTCAACATGATCATGTCATTGGAGGAAAAAGGAGGCGGAGCAAAAGACTCGAGCAAGACAACGGTAAGTTCAAAACCCTCCCTAAACAGTTAAAGTTAGTAGACATAGAGAACAACAATGGCACTTTCACATGGTCTAATCGCAGATCAGGGAATCAACATGTAGCATGCCGACTTGACCACTTTCTCGTAATGGAGGAATTGATTGAAAGAGACCTCTGCATGGAAAGTCTGATCCTCCCCAAAGAGGGCTCTGATCATTGGCCAATCGCCCTTCAGATAGCAATAGAGGAAACACCCAAATTTAAACCCTTTCGATTTGAAAAATTCTGGCTCACACATCCATATTTCCAACAGCTGGAAAAAACCTAGTGGGACCAATCTAAGGCAGATCAGGGCACCAAGATGTACAGGTTTTAGCAACGGCTCAAAAACTTCAAGCAAATGCTCAAGCAATGGAACATAAATACTTTTGGCGATATATTTCAAGGCATTAAGGACGCAGAGAATAGACTAGCTGAGTTACAAAGAATTTTCATATTAGGGGCTCGAACTGTTTAGCTCATGAAGGAAGAGGAGACAATACAAATGAAACTGGAGAAAACAAGAAAACAAGAAGAAATACTATGGAGGCAGAAATCCAGGGTGCAGTGGCTCAAAGAAGGGGAAAATAATACAAAATTCTTCCACAGAACAATGATACACCGGAGACACATCAATAGAATAACGCATATGGAAGATGAGCAGGGAAATCTGATCAGAGAGCACACCCACATCGAAGAGGAGCTCAATAGATACTACCAAAACCTCCTTACAAAAAGAAAGGAGGACAGAAGTGAAGCCATCACTCGAGTTACCAGTCATATTCCCTCACTAGTCACCCTGGAACAGAATGTCACTCTCATAAGGCCAATCACTCAGGAGGAGGTGGACCAGGCAGTAAAATACATGCCCCCAGGAAAATCCCCAGGCCCCGATGGCTTTACTACATACTTCTTCCATCACTGTTGGGACATAATAAGAAAGGATGTCTGGGAGGTCGTCGAGGAATCGTGAACATCGGGTCAAGTTCTTCAGGCCTTCAATGCAACCTTCCTCACTCTCATCCCAAAGGAAGAAAGAGTCACGAACCCCAAACAGTTCAGACCCATTGCCTTATGTAATGTAATCTACAAGATTATAACTAAGGTAACCGCAAACCGACTCAAGCCAATCCTGCCATTTGTCATTTCCAAAGACCAAGCTAGCTATGTTGAAGGGAGACAGATTATGGACAGCGTCATACTAGCACATGAGGTGATCAACTCTCTCAAATCAACAAAAAACCCAGGTATGTTAATCAAACTTGATCTCTCAAAATATTTTGACAAAGCTAGTTGGCAATACCTCAAAGCTATCCTAAACTCCTTTGGCTTTGATCAAGATTGGGTAAACTGGATTTTGAATCTCACCTCTTCGGCTTTCTTTTCAATCCTAGTCAATGGAGTCCCCTCCCATCCTTTCTTAGCCTCTAGAGGCATATGGCAAGGGGATCCATTATCACCCTTCCTTTTTGTTCTAATGGTGGAAGGCCTGGGTCGCTACATTAAATCAACGGTTCTGGAAGGCGGCCTCAAAGGCCTACCCTTGCATAACATCAGGCCAGCCCCCTCACACAACCAATTCATCGATGACACCCTTCTTATGAACTCCCCCACTGCGCGTGAAGCCCTTAAGATCAACTCCATCCTTTCTGACTTCACTGAAGCTTCGGGCATGACTTTGAACCTAGATAAATCCAATATTTTCTTTTTCAATACTCCCGTTGCAGTTCAACTACACATTTCAAAAATCCTGGGCATCCCCAGGAGCTCCCTTCCGTCCAGCTACCTGGGCATTCCTCTTACAGGAGCGCCAACCAAATCCATTTCCTGGGACAACCTCCTCCTTTCTATCTCGAACAGACTGGCCAAGTGGACCTTTAGACCCTTAAACATTGTAGCCAGATTGGTCCTGCTAAAATCAGTCCTACAGACCCTACCCACCTATCTTTTCACTGCCTTAGCATCTCCCAAGCAGATCATTAGAGCTGTCAGAAATATCCAGAGAAATTTCCTCTGGCAAGGTCTACAGCCCAACAAGAAGTGGGCATTGGTAAGCTGGGACAAGGTCTGCACACCAAAACGCATGGGAGGCCTTGGGCTTCAAGACCTGGGAAATATCAACAAGATAATGGGGTCCAAGATATGGTGGAGATGGATGAAAACACCAGATGCATTATGGGCACAAATATGGAAGAATAAATACGCTCCCTCCATGCAGCCTGATCAACTGATCAGAAACAACGTCTGAATACAAGGTTCGAACATTTGGAACACATCTTGGCAAAACAAAGACATAATACAGAAACATGTTTTATGGGAAATATGTAACGGAGATAGTGCAGGGTTCTGGCAAGACTCGTGGCAACAACTTAAACCCCTAAATGAACTCACAAAGCTCACACCCCTTCAACAAGCTCTCAATAAAGCCCCCTCACTTAAGGTAAAGGATCTTTGGAAACCTCTAGAAGAGAGACAGACCTGGCGACAATGGAAGATATCCAGCCAAGATCTAGGAGTCCCACCTGACCTAAACCTGTCAGCCTGGCATGATGAAGCAGGACGCAGGAAAATCCCCGTTAAGGAGGGGCCAGACATCCTCAGATGGGGGCACTCCGCTTCTGGAAATTTCTCAGTAAAAGAGGCCTACTACTTACAAGGCAATTACCACAATCAGGAAATGGACACCATCTAGAGTAAAATTTGGAATAAGGCACTTTGGCCTAAGGTCTCTACTTTCCTTTGGTTAATCATTCATAATAGAATTCTAACATGGGACAACCTCAGGAAAAGGGGATTCATTGGGCCCTCAATTTTTGTCTTATGTCAATGCCAAGAAGAAACCAAGGAGCATATTTTCAATGGTTGTCACTACAATCAAGATGTCTGGGACCAGGGAGCTCAAATCATGCGCAGATCCAAACAAAACAGAGGCAGCATCAGAGACACTATTGAAAACTGGGACGCAATCACTTATAACAACCCCATTCTGAACTACATCTGGCAACTCCTCCCAGGATTTACCCTCTGGAAAATATGGAAGGAGCGAAACAAACACATCTTCCACTCCAAGAAATACACTTGGGAGTTAACCTGGGATAGAGATGCCACACTCATCAAAGAAACAATTAGAAGTAAGAGCTGGGAACCTAAGGACAAGGAATGTAACCGAGAAGAATTATGCACTCTCCAAAGTTGGAAACTCAAACTAAATGACTCAGTGGCAATCAGAGCTCCCAAGAATCGAATCCCCAGCTCAACCACCTGGACTCTCCCCCCAACAGGATTCATAAAAATAAACTTTGACGGAGCTTCAAAAGGAAATCCTGGGCCCAGAGGCTACGAAGCAGTGATCAGGAGCTCTGAAGGGGAAATTCTAACTCTGACAGCAGGATATTTGGGGGAGACCACAAACAATGTAGAGGAATTAACTGGCCTACTATAGGGCCTTCGAGCTACAACAACCTTGCCCAACCACAAAATAATTCTGGAGGGGGACTCACAAATCATCATCCAGCTAATCACCAAGATCCTACATGGGGGAAGTCCACAAAAAATTTCTCCCAGTTGGCGCCTAGCAGGGATGCTCGAAGACTTCAAAGGCATACTCAAGAACAACATCATCATCATCCCCTCCCATGTTAAGAGGGAGGCAAACAGAGTGGCTGATTACTTGGCAAACAAAGGATTCCACAAAGAAACTGAACAAATAATCTGGGACGCTAGAAGTTTTGAAGCCTCAGACATTTCCAAACGATGCCAACTCCTAGCCAGCAAGGATTTCCCACCCCCGGATGGGGTGCCACGCGGAAAGGAGGGGCACGTGGAGGTGCGCAGGGAGAGGCCATTTATGGTGGCTCTCACCTCACACCACAGCCATTTATGAAGGCTCTCACCTCCGTCGGCCTTCGTTTATCGATGGGGCCTCTCGCGCGTGAGCACAGGCTGGCCAACCAGGGCATTAAGCTCTCGGCTTTAATGGCTACAACCATTGTTTATGTCATTATCCGCCTTGCCGAAACTCTTAGAATGCATTCGAAGCTCACCAAGCAGAGAAGGAATCGAAGCACAGGAGACATCCTGGCATTGGTCCTCGTTCTCATTATGCCACGAGTGAGAGGGAGACCCCACAGAGGAGCAGACTGGTACGCGACTGAGTTCAGGAGGAAAAGACACAAGAGGTTTGAATGATCTTTTCTCCTGTCCAAGAGGAAGTGACGCAAAGAGACCCTAGAAACAAACTCGCCCCCTCGAACATTCGTCGAGGAAATTCCATTCATGGAGCTCCCACCAGAATTTTCTAAGAGCCAAATGTTTACGGTTCCAGATAATTGGAACCCTCCAGCGTGCATTAAAGAAGCAGCACCACCGCCCAGCTTGAGAGAGACACACGGCCCCAACAATGCTCCTATTGAAGAGTTCGCCACTTTCCGAGTAGAGGAGGAGCTGCCAGAAAGCAACACCAATTCGTAGTTGCAGAGGAAGACGCAGGGTCACCAGGAAACGGATGCCAAAGCTAAGTCGCCGCCACCGCCACCACTCCTACACCTAGAGCACCTGAACCTGATCTCTGAGGTCCGCAGTGTTGTAGATGATCAAATTTTCAGAGAGTCTACGTTAGCCAATGTTTGGACATGCTTTACACAGCCTATTCCAGCGCCACACCTCAGCGACAATGCCCCACCTGTGCTCATCCCTATGTCATTCCTGTCAACAGCGGCAAGGCAAAGGACGGCAGCGAGGACTGTGGTGAATAGGTTCTTCTGTTACACATGGCCTCCAACTCCATTTCTTTTGTTGTTTATCAGAGTTGTAGCTCTTTAGTTATTAGCCTAGTTAGCATTAGCAAAGACATCACTACATTGTTTATGGAAATGGACATGCACCCTGGTTTCCTTCGGGCAGGGTGGCAAACCGAGATGTTTGATTTTGCATGCTACTGTGGATAGGCCAGCTGTTCTAGTTTCCTGCATAGGCAGGACAACTGGCACATGTTTGACAAGTGTATTTCTTTTTTGAAGTTTTAATATAACAGGATTCGCCTTTTTACTTAAAAAAAAAAAAAAGGTGGACATGTCCAAAGTATTTGACAAAACTAGTTCATAATACATTTACCAAATTCTAGATGCCTTTGGTTTTTCCAATGACTAGATTTATTGGATTAAGAACCTAACCTCATCGACCTTATTTTCCAATCTAGTCAATGGATCACCATCAACAACCTTCAACCTTTCTAGATGAATTAGGCAAGGGGATCCTTTATATCCCTTCTTGTTCATCCTAATGGAGGAAGGGTTAGGATGAAGCATCAATGCTTCTAGAGAGGAGGGAAGGCTTCATGGGCTCACTCTTCACATGGATGATATTCCATCCACTCATCAACAATTCATTGATGATACTCTTCTAATGGGGTCACCAACTAATTGGGAAGCTCTGTCTCTCAGGAAAATTATGAATCAATTCATGGAGGCATGAGACACTTCTATTAATCAAGGTAAATCCAAAACTTTTCTTTTTAACACTCCTATTCTTGTGTAGCATCATGTGATAAAAATTATTGGATTCCCAATGGGAACCCTTCCAACCAAGTACATGGGTGCCCATTTGGTGGAAACATTTATCCAAAACATCTCTTGGGAAGAGATTTTTTCTAAAATGGAGAAACAAATGTCCAACTTGACCTTTTTCCTGCTCAGTTTGGTAAGAATATTCATTATTTAAAAAAATTTCCTACAAGAAATGCCCTTATACCTCTTCTTAGTTTTGGCTACACCCAAATTTATTCTCAAATCCATAAAAAATTCAAAAACATACATCTTATGGGGAAGCTCCTCATCCAAGCGCAAATGGGTGGTTATTTCTTGGGAAAAGGCTACCCTTCCCAAATTAGCAAGAGGATTGGGCATTTGAGATTTAAAATTCGTTAGCGCTACCTTTGGGGCCAATATCTAGTGGAAGTGAATCACATGGGGGAAACAAATTGTGGAGTAATTTATGGAAAATAAAATATGTAGCAGAGGTTGAAACCCAAGATCTAGTTTGTGTGGATGGAAAAAAAATGGTTCCATGATCTGGAAAAATGTGTGGGGCAACATGAAATTGGTTTAGAAACATTGTTTTTAGGAAGTGAGGAATGGGCACTCACCACTTTTTTGGGAAAATTCTTGGTAGCAACTTCCCAAATTATCTGAATGATACTATTGGCAGAGTCTTCATGGAAAATTAATCCAAAATCAATGAAATCATGTCCGTCAATACTGTGATCACCATCCTTAAAACACAAATTGGAGAAGTTGGAATACCAAGGCCTGGGGATGGGATATGTAGCTCTAGAAAGGCTGGGAGAATTTTTTGGATTCTCTCCAACAATGGAGAACTAAAATACAATAGGGAATAGATATAATTCGTTGGGGATATAACTGCAATGGTAATTATAGTATAAAATAATCCTATCACATTGCTGCTAAATATGGTCAATATCCCAAAGACAAAATATGGGAAAAATTATGAACATTGAGTCTATGGCCCAATGTGTCGACCTTCTTGGTTTATCAGACTAAAAAAACTCCTCACTTTGGAATAAATTCTCAAACATGGATTTGATGGACCATTTAGATGCACACTTTTCCAGCATGAGGAGAAAACTAGTAATCATCACTTACTCATTTTTCCTTTCACCAAATCTCTATGGGACAATGAGGATACCATATTTAGGAAGTCACAAAAATATGGGCATAAGAGTCACCATATAAAACTAGAGACTGGAATCATTTACCAATCCCAACATTAATCGATTCTAGAAATTATTCCCAAGCTTCTTGATGTGGGGAACTTGAAAATAATGCAATCGAAGGGGTGAAATCATGAATGTGGGTGTCTATTTTGCTTGTTTTATGAGAAAACAAACTATATTTTCACAAGTTCTTCAACTTCCGACATACAAAAGTATTTTTTTTATTTATAATTTCACTTTATAGTAAAAACAAAATTTGTGAAGAATTTTGTTAGCTTTCCAATGACTATTTTTCAATTTTTTTTTATTAAGATTTGATATGTCAATTTGACAATTGTTTAATAGTATGTTCCTTAAACATGAAAGGAATGATAATGAGTTATTTTCCCCCCAACAATGTATCTATTATTAAACTTTTGTTTTTAACAAACGAAATATACTGCAACAATCTACAGAGACTCTGTTTTATTATGACTATAATTTTGAATCTAATGAATGAATATTATAATTTCTATAATTTTTTGAAGTTGACCAAGATGAAAAAATTGCATATTTTAAACACATGTTTTCCCCCACCTTGTATCTATCTTAATTTTTACTTAAACGTAAAATCTAAAAATACCCTTTTGAAAACAAGATTTTAAGGATTATGAATATATTTTTTTCTAAATTTTTCACTGTGTATTTTTAGAGATACAGATATTTCATTTCATTGAATCATAATGTCAACTGAAAATATTATGCAGTGATTTTTTTTTTTTTAAATTAAATAAAATTAGATAAAAATAATGAAAATGAAAATAAATTATAAGAATTGAAAGTAGATTAAATTTTGCAAATGTTGGTGTCATTTTGAAAACCAAATTATGAGCATTTGTAGGAGTTTGCAACCTCCTAATTTCAGGTAAGCTTGAGGGAATTATCTGGTTCCTAAATACAGTCCCATTCTGTAGTTTTAGGCCGAAAGAATCTTTCAGCCGAAAAACAATTATTTCGGACGGAAAACTAAATTCTAATGGATTCCGTTAAAATTAAACGGTTTCCAAGCCTTTCGACCGAAAAAAGCCTTTTTTCAGCCGAAAGATGGTTGAGCGAATTCCGTCAGCTAGAAAAAGTGAAAAGACACGTCGTATCGTTTCATTTTGTGCCAAATTGTATAAATACGCTTTCAGACGAACACATTTAACACAATTCATCGCTTGTTTTATGGTTCTCTAGAGCACCTAAACAAAGTTTTGAATCATCTTTTTCATTTTTGTTGAATAAGGTAATTGATGTTTGTTCAAGTTTTTATTGGAATAACAATTTATATATTGAAAGATAAGTGTTGAGCATTTTTTCAAGGTGAAGCCTTTGTTGAACATAACTTTTATAGATAACTATACTCACGGGAAACAAAAGTTTGTGCAAGAGAAAAATTGATCGCACTTGAGATGAAACTCCCCATAACGATCAAAGGAAAGAGAATTATTGGAGAAATAAACGAGAATGTGCAAATATTGAAGAAAGAAACGATGATAATGTAAATATAGATTTTCAACAAGAAGAAGTCCAACCAGGTATGCATGCACATATTGTCTATATTAAAAGTATAGAATTATAATTTAAAATATTATTTAATATAATGTATTGTAATTACGATTTGATGTTTTTCAAATAACATAAATAGATTTGTCCCATAATGTCGATGAAGACGTTGAAACCGAAATTGAAGCAGAAGACATTGAAACCGAAATTGAAGCAGAAGACAAATCACTTATAGGTATGCACATACATTTAGATAATACAAGATGAACACTTGTATATAGTTTAGTTAATTTATGTCCGAGTTTTCATTTTTAACATAAACTTTAAATTGAAATATGTAAGAGAATCTATAACCATTGATGATGAAATATTAGAAAATGTTGATACTGACAAATTTAGGAAGAAATGAGCTAAGCATTATATAAGATATCGAACTAAGAATATGTATAATAATTTTTTCAAAGATGAACCAGTAACAATACAAGCTCAACTTTTACTCTGTCTAATAAAGTCAAGAAAGTTAAAAGAAGCTACATCATTATTGGGTATTCAAAATTTGACAAAAGATACAAAGGTGAAACAGAATGTCTTTGACAATATAACTAGTGTATTAAAAGCTTTTGGAAAATCTCGAAAAAAAGATGCCAGTGTTGCACATAGAGCGATACAAACATCAATTGTTTCATCTAGCAATATAAAATACCGTTTGACACGAGACATGGAAAAAACTATGGGAACGTCAAGAAAAAAATTGTACAAACATAGAAAACTTCAATTGCAAATATATGCAAATGATGAACTAGCTTGTTGGATAGTGATTTATAGACAACCCTACAAAGATAGACTTGCAGAAAATGTTAAATAATTGGCCCATAATTGTTGGTTGATAGAATCTCACATTTCACGACATACAAGGGATGTGTTGCGACCAAGAATAACATGAAAAAAATATGAAGAACATCCAAAACATATATTTCCAATGACAGAAATAGAATTGTTCAAGAAGTTCAAAGAAGAGCACAAAGAAGTTAAAATTTCCATCAATACATTTGTGCAACAAAAATCATGGTTTGCTAGACCCATCATTGTTCATGACACTTGTTGTTGTCGTTATTATGTGGAATTTGAGTTGTATTATGACACTTTTCTTTATTTTGGTAAAACTTTATGGCCAAGTTCACCTCCTCCTTCCACATTCCGTGCTTTTATATCTGAAATTCTATGTGAAAGATAAGGTGATGAATTATTTTACCAAAAAAAATGTGTCGGTGGAAATAAATGTGATCGTTGTGGAAATCTATTTTTTTTTCACTCAAAGTATCCTATTGATATGAATGATCAATCATTTTCTAATATAACAGTCAATTGGAAGAGATATGAATATATGAACAACAGGGCTCCAGATTCTTCAAATGTTATTTCCAAAAGGATTGATTTGAAAGTAGATAAAATATGTGTGATAGATTTTTTGAAGAAGTTTGAGGAAGAAATTTATAAATACACCAAGCATTCACATAGATCTCGATGGAAACACCTACAATTCAAACAATCCCGTGAAGTGTTTCCACCAGGGATAATTTTGTCTATAGTTGATTTTGCAGAGAATTACACATTCGATGCACAAAAATAAATACATAGTGAATATTATCATTTTGATCAAGTCACTATATGTGTCCATGTTCTATATAGACATGATAAATAGAGTTCTGATAATATAGAAATAACCAATGACAATCGACATGTTATTAAAGAATATCACTTTTATATAAGTGATGATCGAGCACATGACACACATTATGTACAACATTGTTTTGATAAATTTTATGATTCATTGAAAGAACACAGAATCAAATTCGATCAACATTGGATATGGTCAGATGGGTGTGCGTGTGAGTTCAAATATTCGCGATCATTCTATTGGTTGTGTCTTCTTCATAAAAAATCAAACATTAGACATTGTTCAATTTTTTTGAGACTGGTCATGGAAAAGGAGAGAACGATGGTGCAGGGGCATGTGTAAAATGAGCACTTCGAAGGTATCAGATAAACCGTCATGCCGATTGATTTGAATCCACTGATCAAGTTGTTGAATGGTGAAAAATGACTCTAATCCATGAAAATAATCCGTCAAGGGATGCGCACAAATGTGTGTGTGTGTGTGTGTGTGTGTGTGTGTGTGTGTGTAATAAGGATGCGACAAATGTGTGTGTGTGTGTGTGTGTGTGTGTGTGTGGTATGTGGTAGAGAGAGATTATGTAATATTATGTAATAACATGTATATATATATATATATATATATATATATATATATATATATATATATATATATATATTATTGTTGCATATAATGTACACATGATATTCTTATTCACGTGTTCAAATCTCTATATTCAATCTTCAATCATTTCTTAAGAGATTTCAAGTTAACAAGTTCTTGGTTCTGTGCGTGTTTTTTTGGTATGTTGGAATCCAAGATGTAAATAGATCAATTCCATATGAATCATGTACAATACACGGGACATGAAAAATGAATTTAGTTAAAACAAAACGCTGTCAAAATGTGTTTACATTTGATAGAAGAAATGAGTATTGCCTTTGTTCAGTTTGCATAGAGGATACAAAATCCATAGAGATTTGCGAAAACGAAAATGCAGAATATGTTAAAGCTTGGAGAAATACTAAACTCAATATAAAAGGGAAAATGCCACTTGCAAGCTTAGAGAAGATGGAATCAAATGAAACTATAGTGTCAGTTGATGGTGATAGAGTTTCTGATCTTGTTAGAGAAGGTAATTTCTATGTTTAAAGTTTTTCAAATAACTTGTAGATGTACTTGTGTGATAATCTGAAACAAACTATTTGTTGTCTAATATATCCAATTATTTGCAGGAGATGTCTTCGCCATTGTTTCACCTGAAGACAACACTGAAAACATGAAATATTATTTGATGCGATGCACATAACAAAATATGAGGTTATTAGAATATTTTGATGATAACGGTTTTATATATGAAAGAGGATCCATTGTATTGAAATGATATTTTTTTCAAGAAACCCATCAAACCAATACTCATGTTCACTTTCAAGACTACCAGTCAGATGTCACAAGTTCTCAATATAGTCATTTGGTATGTGCAACACGCATAAAGTTAATAGAAGTTCAATAAAAAAAATTAAAAAGTTAGAAAATGAAAAATGTCCAAAGTCAATCATGAACGAATAATTGAAGATGGAATACCATTATGATTTATTTAAAGAAGTGACATGTACATTTTCAAAATTTTATATTTTTCTTTGAAAGTACACGTATTTATGAATATCTAGGATTATATAATCATTTCCAGTTTAGTTTACTTTCATGGTCCATTCAATTAAGAAAAGTTGTATTTTTGATGAATTATAAAGTTTACCAAACCTTATTTACAATTTCAGGGAATAACCTATAGATTTTATCTAGGGAACCTAAATTAACCTATACTTTGGATGATTATACTTTAATCCTACAAATTACCCAAATAGTATACACAAATCCTTTAATGCATGTAACCAATTTACTACATAGAGGATAAATGCGTTCATTATTTGCAATTTGATTGTTCAATGCTTTTTCATATGAAGATGGTAACTTCATATCAAAACTAGGACCCATTTCCATATCATTATAAGGGACTATTGATGGCTTAGAAAAAATTTACAGGCATCTTAAAGTGTATGATTAACATCCTAATTAAAAAATTCAAGGTAATACATGTATGATTATCATCCTAATTAAAACTTTTAAAGTCATCTTAAAAAGTATCAATTTTAATTATGAAATTGTGAATTTTGATTCCAAAAGTGTTGATATTATATTAAATTGTTAAATTTATGCATTTAGATTTCAATATCTTGAAGCAAATTGAAATAAAAATGTGTATGATGAACAGGTAACAAGTTACTTATATTCTACACATTAAACATAGTTTTCATTGAGTTTGATAGAAAAAAACTTAAGTTGAAAACAAATTTGATTTTGTGGCTCGATAACAAAATATAAAAAATAAGAAGTTATCTACGAAAGCTTGGTTTGTTGAATTTAGATTTTCATAATTTTAATTGAATTAATGGTAGGGGTCATATTAATGGCATTAGTGAATGCTTCCAATGTGGAGAGGATTGATAATTTCCATCAACCATTTTCTACCCTTACAAAAACAATTTATATCAATATAAATTTTAATAAAAATTGTTTACTTATATTAAATTTGATGACTTGTTTTGACGATTTTCATTGTTGGACTGTCATTTCATTGTGAAATTTCATAAGAAACTATAAATTTTGATGACTTGTTTTGACTATTTTCAACCATATTTCCAAATAAAACAAAATTTAAATTATAAGTGAGAAACTATAATTTTTATTTCACATTTTCTTAAATATTTCATTCTTAAATTTCATAAGAAACTATAAAATTTGATGAGCTATAAAAATTGATGACTTGTTAAATGACTATTTTCAACTATATTTCCAAATCAAACAAAATTTAAATTATAAGTGAGAAACTATAATTTGTATTTCAGATTTCATTGTGAAATTTCATAAGAAACTATAAAATTTGATGAACTATTAAATTTGATGACTTGTTAAATGACTATTTTCAACCATATTTCCAAATCAAACAAAATTTAAATTATAAGTGAGAAACTATAATTTGTATTTCAGATTTCATTGTGAAATTTCATAAGAAACTATAAAATTTGATGACTTGTTAAATGACTATTTTCAACCATATTTCCAAATCAAACAAAATTTAAATTATAAGTGAGAAACTATAATTTTTATTTCACATTTTATTGAATGTTTCGTTGTGAAATTTCATAAGAAACTATAAAATTTGATGACTTTTTTTTAACTATTTTCAAGAATATTTCCAAATCAAACAAAATCTAAATTATAAGTGAGAAACTATAATTTTTATTTCACATTTTCTTAAATATTTGATTGTGAAATTTCATAAGAAACTATAAAATTTGATTACTTGTTTTGACTATTTTCAACCATATTTCCAAATCAAACAAAATTTAAATTATAAGTTAGAAACTATAATTTGATAACTATCCCATCACTACACAATCATCTCCACACAGAATCAACTCTACTTCACATAGTAGAATGATTTTTATACAACAATGTTTATAAATAAAATGAAATAAAACATTTTTAATTTCAGCACAATATCATAAACCATAAATTAACCTTTTGAGAAATCAAATATGAGACAACAAATTGATATTTTGAGACAATAAATTGATATTTTGAATCAAAAAAATATTATATATATATATATATATATATAAACAAAGTTTGAATAGTTACACCGCCAAATACATATGTTCCACATCCATTTTAGGATGATAACAAAAACTAAGACATTTAACTCCAAAATTATGGACTCTAAGCCATCGCTTTAAGATAGATGACTTCACACCTACAATTCAAACCTGCAAAAGAAAACAAAATTCAAAAATAAAAAATTAACAATTCAAACATGCAAAATAAAACAGAACTCAAAATTTACAAATTTACAATAAAATATATGTACAAATTTAAAATAAAATGTACACATGTACCATTTTAGATAAATAAAACAAGTTGTGATTAAATCAAAATTGACATACATACCAAAAGAATTAAGTCTCATTCTCCAACATACTCCTTTCCACCAAAGGTAATGTAAACATATTTTCCACCAAATATAATTTAGACATCTGTAAAAATAAAAAAAAACAATAAAAAAAAACAAATAACACATATTAGCATATATACTTTAACTAAATATTAAATAAACAATAAGAAATAATAATATACCCAACAAGAGTTAAACATATTTGAGATTTTCCCTCACAAAGTTCCAAAACTTCCAAAATAGTTACTCTCCACATTAAGCGTACATGACTTAAACAATTTGTAAAATCTTAAAAAAATTTAAAGAGAAATATTGTGTTCTTGGTAAGAAATTTTTGTGTTCAGAGTTAGATAATAATTTGAAAATAAATATAGAAATGTGTATGAATAAAGTTCACAAATCTCCATATTAAGTCATTCTTCCAATGAAATACTTATCTCCTTGTGGATAAAGTCTCAAATCCTTCAGGTGGAATTCTCATCCGATGATCTTATTTGATCTTATTTACTCAACAGTAAAATACTAATCTCCTTAGCAGTAAAATACTTCTCTCCTGTTCTGCAATGGTCATATAATCAAATTCCATAATTTCCTTTCAAATTAAAGGACTCATAAATCTCCATATTAAGCCATTCTTCCAAGAAATTACTTATATATATAAAAGTTCATAATTCTCCATTTTAAAATCCATTATTTCGGAAAAAAAAAATACTTATCTCCTCTTTCTGTGGTGGAATAGATGTTCTCATGTAATATTTCATGTACATGAAGAAAACACAAATTTGGACATATATTAAGTCATTTTTCAAAAACCATTTAAATCTTTCATCTTCTGTGAGTTAGCTCACATATACAATATGTGTGAGCTAGATCACATATACAATATATGTGATCTATATCACATATAAAATATGCGTGAGCTAGCTCAAATATACAATATGTGTGAGCTAGCTCATATATACATATACATAGCTTATTTGTAAATCTACTTGAATGTTGGTTTTTTTGGTTAGTAACCAATTTAGTTAAGAGTTTGATAATACCCTGGTAAGAAGGAATTCACTTTGTTGTATGTAGAAAACAAATATGTCTATACTACAACATTCCTGGACAAGAAGACGATGAATGCAATTGAAGAAAATTTAGAGACTTCCCCTTTTCTGATGTGGGATAAAGTTCGTTCTCAAATAATCAAATGTTCAAGTTCAAAATTAGGTCTTCATCATGATCTAAACTTAAATAAGTTTGAATGTACCATTTAAGAAAACAATAAGCTTATATAGGGGTTCTATATATTTCAAAATAATTGATCAAAGCGTTGAATAGGAAAGGCTAAACTAAAAATTTGAGAAAATAAAAAATTGATAAAAGTAAAAACTATAAGCTTATTCAACATAAGCTTGAACACTTTTATATAAAACCCCAACAAAAAAGAAAATTAAAATTCACTAATGTGCAATGAATATACATTTATGAATCATCATGAATGGACTCATCCTTCCCATGTATGGATTCTTCCTCCACTTCCTCCTCAATCCCAATCTCCCTCCCAAGCACACTCTCAGGTACTCTTTTCTCCACATTACCCTATATAACACATTTCAAATTTAAAAATTTAAAAATTAAATTTAAATTATTTTAACACATTAAATTGTAGTTTTAAATTTTGAAACATGTAATGTCTATGATGTACCAACCTATGATTCAATAAATTAAATGTTGTTTAAGACATTATTGTTTTAAATTAATAATTTAAATGACAATTTGCAATTTTAATATATAACTAAATTTGTTTTCAACATGCATTGATACCTCTGAACTCCCACCCTCTTAAAACTCTCCCAATGAGAATTGAGACAATCCTTCCCAAGTAGTAGGATATGGAATAGGGATATGTGAACAACACAACTAAGCACTAAATCTAGGATTCAATGTGTTTACATTTATACAAAATTATAAATGTTGTTGATCTTATTCAAAATATTGGAGATTGGACAACTAAAGTGATCGTCTGTGGATATTAGAAAACACATAACTGATTCAACCCATCCAAATTTAAAATTGTGGAATCAAGTCCCCTATTTACTGGAGATTCATTTAACATATCTCCAAACTGCAATTAATGACAATAACAACTCAATTATTTCTATAGATACAATGATATGTATCTAGACCTAGAATTAAAAGTAAACTATCCTAAAATGTCTCAAACATTTACTAACTAGAACACATAATAATTTGTTGTTCGGTTCATAATTCTAAATGACCTCATTCCAACCATCACAATTTTTTTTTCCATACTCCTTAATATCTTCTATTGACATGGTATCTAACTTTGTATCTGTTTTATAAACAAAAATGGCCCAAGAATTGGCTTTCGCTCGCTGACAGTTCAAACCAACATCAACACCATAAACAATCGACTCCAAATTTTCTCCGATTTCATTTCTCGCCTCTTTTCCAACCTCTGATGAAGCTAGCAACTCTAAATATGAATCAAATGCCCTATTGGACGAGATATTAAAGTCCGTGGAGGCCTCTGCAATGTCGCATTTCGATATGCTCTTTTTCGATCATATGTTCGTCATTTACCATCCCCATAATAATTGGACAGTAGACTAGTATAATTAGTGTGCATGTCCATGAAAAACTATGCATAAAAGTGTGTAGAAAAATAATTTGGAACCTCATCGTTCCACGACAATTTCCTATATGCTACCAGAAATTTGTTATAGATATGTCCTGCTATGTCGGGGTGCTTAAAATATTCACCTTCAACATCTTTCACTTTGGCCCATCTTTGAAATTGAACATCGAAATTGCATTTTCTTTTGAAACATTACTTTTTACTGCATCCCATTTATCAAGGCCCATCACCTTTGACTTTTGTCGCCTCATCAAATCGATAAAACTGTCAGTGGTTGGCCCCATCTTTTGATATGAATCCATAAAGTTTTGCAATGAATGTAAAACAATCTGCAAGATTTTTTTACTCTCTTGAGGGAGATCCAAGATCTTCAAATCATTTTCCAACCTACTTTTAACACCTGAGCATCGCTCGAGGGTCATTTCTTCAGTAATCCCTTCCCAGGGAAGCCCATCACCAACATCTGAAGGATAGGTGGATGTAGGCGTGTAATATTTTGTTTCTTGATAACATCGCCTCCTAAATCCACCTTCACCCTCTTCACCAAAATTAGAATCTTCGTGAAACCTACTCTATCTTTCATTGTCATTCATCGCCCTAAAATCATTGTCTACACACACATTTGAAATTAATTACAACATTTAACTTGACATAAATTTAAATACGCAAAAATACAACAAAAATAAATAAAATCAAAGAAAATTATAAAAAATATTCTCTTGTCCTGAGGTATTCCCTACATTCTTAGGTGTAGGAGTATCAATGTGTAACCTATATAAGAAGGATGAATCCATAGAACTTACTTGAGCACATTCTGGAGTTGATCTATTCATAGAATTGTTTGATAATCTCCTATGTCAAGATTGTCGTTGACACTCGGAGTTTCAGTCGAAGAAGGGGTTCCTCTTCTTCCTTATTGGGATAGCCTATAGAGTTTTCAAGGAATGTTTGGAGACTCCTGTCTTGACATTTCTCCTCAATATATATCCTTTGGAAATTCATGAAAAGTTAAGTACAAGACAAGTATGAGTTAATATCTCCAACATTTATCAACAAAAATTTTGAATAAAGAAAAAAAATAAGACAAAATTAATAGAAATGTTTTTTATGTTAGACACAATTATAATAGGGTGATGCATAACTCCACTATCCATGCCCATTTAAAATATATTTTGGTTTCTTACTATTAGCACAAATAACCTTGGTAAATCCACCAAAAATGGAAACAATATTTAGACGAGCACATATTAGGACATAAATTTGATGAAATGCTCCAAAAGTACAAGTGGCAAGGAAAAGTAACAACATGATAAGCACTTAATATGATGGAAACACATAATATATGAAGAGTACATGGGTCAAAGTCTGGTAACGGAGTAATGGTTGTCTATATGAGAAATCTGATTTCATGCATCCAACGCGTATGGAGCACAATCCATGAAAATCAATGATTAACTTTATGCTATGTTTGGTTGGATGGAAGAAATATTCCATCTAATTAAATTTTAAATCAATGAAATCATTACTTTATGATACAGTGCCAAATTACTTGGGTTTGCATCCAGTCAAATATTTTCTAGCTAAGATGTAGCATAAAGCCGTGTCGAGGCTAGATAGAAGAAGAACTTGAAAATTCTACTCACGTCCATTTGAAAGAATGTCCATATTGTGGTGCAAAGGAGGAAGTTGATGTCATGTTTCATCCCAAAATAAATCATTCGTTCCATCCTTGAATTCCCAAAAACAATGAGTGTGGATAATATCTTTCTTTTTCCAGACATTGTTCCATATTAAGGAGCTTGAAAAATTTCCTGAAAGTATGATCAGGTCCTGAGGCTCTATGAGAGGGTAGTACTTATTGCACCAAATGAGGACCCATAGAATATTATTTGATGTCAGTCAATGCCACCATGTTTTATCTCCAAATAATGAGGCTGTGACATCTAGATCTTTGAGAATGAGTCCCCGTTTGAGGTTAGAGAGACTGAGAATGTCCACATGACTAAATCCCATTTCTTTTCTTTGCAGGTTCCACCCCACACAAAGGATCTTTAGAGTTTTCAGACAACTTTCAGGATCGCTTTGGGAGAAACCATGGACGAAAACAAGTAAAGAGGCATGGATTTATGGATATACTTGAGAAGGACCATTTGTCATGATGCATTGAGCATTCTAAAGGACAATGGAGAAGCCAAAGGCGCGAAGGGTATGATGGATGTCTTGCCAACTCAGCTTGTCGAGGGATTTAGACATATCCAATTTTAAGAGCATACAGAGGGTTTTGGAAATTTTTAAAGAGTGGATTACCATGTGGAAAGGAGAACCCAATCCAATATTTGCCTCCCCTCCACATAGCTCTAGTGTTTTTTAGAGAAATCAAAGATTTGCCTCCCCTCTTGTTTTTGTCTTTCGTTATTTTTAGATTGTATTTTCTTATCTTCCTTATCAGTTTTTCTATGCATCCTCCATGTATGATGGTTTGTTAGAACTGTTCCATCAGGGAGGTGATATCTTTTTTTCCCTGGAAACTATTGCCAAATTCCTCTTTGTTCCATATTCCTAGTTTTTGTTTGATATGCTTCAATTTCTCGTGAAATATGTACACAGGTGTTCATGAATAAAGGTTGCATTCTTCCCACTAGGATTTTATGTTTTTTCTGGAAATTTGGATGGTTAAAAATTTCAAAGAGGAACGATGGGATGAGAGGGTTTCCATGAAGGTCTAAATTTAGCATGATTCGCTAGTGGTATAAGCCCCTGTAGCGAAGGATGAAGGTTGAATGATGGAAACTGACTAGATAAAAATATTATGAGGCTAGAAAGTTATCAAGTCTTGAAGCCACCTAGTTTTTGCCTCTTCTACATTTGTTCTAGGTGTATATGACATTGATGGTTGAGGGATTGTATGGTATCAAGAAATGATTGGGAGTGATGGTCAAGACTTCTTATGTCTCTATTTTTGTTCAAAAAGGTAATTATGTTGAAGTATCCACCAATAAGCCAATGATCATTATTGATGATGGGGTTGAAGGTGTTGAATGGAGTCAAGAAAATGAATCTTGTCAAGGATAGAGTTGGGGACATAAAAATTAGTGAGAAAGAGAGTTTTATAGGGCCATAGAAGATGGAAGGGAGCTGTGAGGAAGCGCTTGGTGGTAAATAAGTTGGAAAAAGTTATTTTAGCAAGGTTCTAGATAAGGGTAAGGCCTCCTTCTACTTTGTGTGCATATACGGACATAGCTTAGGTTCCCTGCTAGATGAAACAGGAAAGAGTTTGAGGAAGGAATTGGAGGCATTTAGTTTATTTTATCATTGGGAACAGAGGGAATACCTTTTATTTTTTTTGTTGGGTTGCTAAGAATTTTATTATGAACCAACGATTCCTTTAGAAGTTGAGCCTATTGCTTATCGATTGAATTCAAGTCTTGTTTCTAGTATGAAGAAGAAATGGAATTTAGGTCGAGATCCCCAAGGTCCATTTCCTTGTTGTCATATGAGTCAGGTTATTCTGGTGTGTCGTCCTACATGTCTTCTTCTCCTTCATGATTGATTGCGATTAGATTAGCTTATTACCATTGATTTCCATTACTTGAATATGGAAATTAGTACAAAACTAACTATGAGTATATCTTCCTGATATGAGTAATGTATCTGATTATGAACTACTTATTACACTAGTTTGAATCTCTCATTGTGTAGTAGCCAGTGATATTGCTTCCCATTAATTCCATAACATTCCATACTGTGAATCTCATCCTGGTATCAAAACAATGATCACTATAAGGAAGTAAGTCCATTGAATAGGGATACTACTAACCTTTTCCCTATTTGCCCAGTTACAGTTAAAGGTTGTTGTATGAGCTATAACATAGGGTCATGAAGAAAACGACGTGATTGTTAACTACAAAGGGAAGTATATAATAAGAACTAAAAGAAATAACTTAACCTGTAATACAAGTGGAATAGATCCATTCCATTACTATGATATCAATACTAATACAAGAACAACTTAGCTTAAGGTTCAACAAGGTGATATCATGTTACCTACTTACCATAATCAATATGTATTGTGATATTAATCTTATCTCTTATTAACTACATGGGATGTCACTAGAAAGCAATGGCACTAAGTATCAACACCCGTATTACACTTGTATGTCATTCCAATGCTTGTGTAAATACAAAGAGTAATAGATCACCATCTTCAACTAGTATCTTCTCCAAAGGGTAACATATCATTATCTTCAACTAGATGCTTGTGTAAATACAAAGGGTAATAGATCATTAACAAGGGTCTTTCAAAGGGTATACTCTTATCCAATACAGATGGGTTTTAATTACTCTGATTAATAGAAAGCTAAAGCAATGGAATAAACTTCATATCTTACCTGTATGAGCTATGTGAACATTACAATATAGTTAAGAGTGTAGAGTCTGAGTCTAAGGTATAGGCCACTAATCAAAAGAGTTGTTGAAACATTTGACTTTTTAAATGGAGATGCAAGTTCAAATTGGATTTTTTACTTTCTTGAATGAAGATGCAAGTTCAAATTGCATTTTTTACTTTCTTGAATGAAGATGCAAGTTCAAATTGCATTTATGCTATGAGATTTCCATTGTTCTCTTATCAGTTTTCTTGGGTATCGTTAATTATGTTCTATTTCTAAGTCCTTGTACTTTTAATTCCTTCTTTGTTGAAAATGGAAGCTAGATTGACTTTTGGAGAAATCGTAATTGGTATCTCAGTCCATGGCATTGGAGTTAGACATTTGGATTTAAATTTGTTATTTCTAATCGTTCTATAAATGAGACATTGACATGAAATGTTCATTGCTTGTGTCTTTTTGTTACAGTGCAAAGTACTGTAACATATTTTAATTGTGGGAATAATTGTAGTGGCCATTTTCCCCCTGTTTCAAGGTTTATTTCTATCTGTTGTACATGATATTTTGTAGTTTTTAAAACTGTTCTTTCTTCTGGCTTTGTAAATGAGGCTTTGACATGAAATATTGATGTATTTTATCAATTCCTCTATCAATGCAAAGTGACTGTTACATATTTCGATATATCTATTCTGGAGGTTGAGGGAATGACTACAATGAATATACTGCCTATGTTTCAAAGTTTGTTTCTATTTGTTGAGTTCTATATTAATGCGGATTCTTCATAACATATTACAATGTAATATGTCATAACGTATTTGTTAGGACGACACAATGTACCTTTTTGCCTATACTTTTTTCCACCATTATACTCTTGATCACCTACATTTAGACTCATACTATCACTTTATCTGATCATCTCAAAGGTATACAACGCCCCTTCTCATTACTATATGTTTAATCTGTTTTGCATAATATTTTACATCACTCTCGTACTTAACCA
>SNQJ01S0031575.1:33061-45781 GCA_010110895.2 Picea sitchensis | reverse complement strand
TACAACACTAAGCTGCTTTTGGAATTGAGCATATACAGTGCGTGGCTATCTTTGAAATAAAAGACTTCCCTGGGTTGATAATTTATGTTTCACTTGGTTGTTTAAAATTAATTAAGCAATTATAGTGACCAACAATATTACTATAACATATTACTTGTAACATGTTATGTAACATCCTCCCATTTCGTTACGACGACAAGCCTCACATAACAAGTGCAATTTTTTTTTTTGCGTGTATGTAGGAATGTAAAAATGACATTATGCTCAGCATCGCAACACGATGACGAACACAACGCAAGAAACTCACACCACAACAAACATTAAGACCTAACATAAAATCACATCAAGAACCTCAAAGTAATGTACGACATTCAACCGACGAAGAAAGAGAATGACTACCCGCCCGTCCTACCCTGCAATGGTTAGGACCTCCAGGACACATAAACAACGCTCAATCCCAAGTTCCCATCGATTTTGACCATTTAAGGTCTCAAGGCTGGCAACTGTTCTGAGGAACAAGGAGGTGTCTACATCTCGCCCGACACAAGCAGACCAAGCCACTAAGCTAAAGACAATTATTAATTATAATAAACAACAACACCCTCAATGGAAGGTGCAAGCTAAAAACGATTTCACCAACAATCCAACCATTAATCAAGGCTAAATGGTCATTATCTATGATTTAAATTGGCGTTAATTACAGATTGATTAACCAGTCTAAATTCCATTAGTCAACGAGTTACCAACCAAACTTAACATGAATTATGACTCAATTTAATGAGTCTGAGTTACCAATTAGATGACATCTATAAATCCAACTAGCATCAATTACATATCCAGTTTAGCAAGTCTAATTTCAGCTAGTCAACTATTTGGAAATTCTAACTTGACCTTAAAAACAAACAAGCTAGCAAGTATAAACCGTGATTAGACATTAACTACAATATCCAATTATATCCAATTATATCCATAAATGTATGTAACGAGATCAGATAAGTACATGAACCATTAATAAGAACTTGTTTAAGAGGAAAAAAACATCACTCCTTAAGAGATGATCCTAGCTAAAACATGATTATACCCAAGAGAATTAAAGAAATGTTAGTAAATACAAGCATCAGTATGATTCTAGTTACATCATCCAAAATGAGTTAAAAGAGAGGAAGAAAACATGGAGTTGAAGAGATGGAAATAAAATAATCCATACTAAACCATGAACTGCAATTACCATCTAAAACATCAGTTAACGTCATAACCCACTTTATCATAATTTAACACAATTTCTAAAGATAAAAAATTACAGTTAGTCTTTAATGTACGAGTCTGGTTTAGCATTGAAGGAATTCAAATAAGTGAGTCTAAAATTTAGTCAATACTAAAGCTGTAATTGTTAAATACCTCTTATTGGACACGTCTCCCTTTTTAAAATAAAAAACAAAAACTAAGGGTCGGGACTGTCATCAATATTATTGGCTGGAAAGGATGTTAGAACACAGACGAAGGTAAGGTCATAAAGGTCAAGATATAATCTCACTGTCAAAGTTGTAACACAAAGGAGGCAGGGCCTTCATGGCATGGCCTCAATCAGGAACGCAATCATAAATAAGGCACCATCGCCATGCATCAAGTAAAATCATGGTCTTAACCTCTGGCAAAACCGCCAAGTATCCAATGGTAGGGCGGAAGCATAACAGTTTGGAAAAATCTCTAGGTAACAAGGCAGATCACAGATGATCTAGGAAGGTTTCGTAGGGGTTTTAGGAGTAAAAAGGGAACACGTATTCAGGAGAAATTCTCGTTGAGCTTGCCAGGCAGGATTTTATGTTCAGACAAAAGCTCACTCTAGGTGATACGCTCAGCCATCGTAGGGGAGATATTACTATAGCTATTACACCAATACATTCGCAAAGATAACATTAATACAACCTTTACATAGATACAATTTTGTAGAGGAAAGGATTATACATCCATTACATAAAACAATTTCGCAGAAGTAGATACAATGATTACAAAAACGATTTGCAAAGGAATGTTTATACAACCATTACCTAAAACAAATCGCAGAGTTAACATTAATATAGACTTTACATAGATACGATTTTGCAGAGGAAAGGATTATACATAAATTACATAAAACAATTTCACAGAAGTAGATACAACGATTACAAAAACGATTTGCAGAGAAATGTATAGACAACCATTACATAAAACAGATCGTAGAGTTACATGTATAAATAACAATTACAGTTCCATTTAGTTGGTAAATTTTCGTGGTAAACTATAGTAAACATCAGTCACTAATAATTGTCCAATGAGGGCATTCAATAGGAAGACACAGTCTATAATATGAAAATCCACCAATACGCAGGAAGGAAGGAAAACGCTACCATCTATAGTGAAAACGCCATGACCAGTGCAGGGTAAAATTGTCATTTAATGTGATAGAACTGTAGAGCTAAAGGAACTTCACCATCAATCAAAATTCAAGGTTATTTAATACGCACCAAGGAGAAAAACCAATAATCAGCCAAGGACAACAACAAAGTAGACGACTAACAGGTTCGTCCTTCGCTCATCATCCTCGCACAGAAAAGCAGGGCATTGAGATCCATAGGTCTTTTAACACTAAGGCGACGACTGTAGATCAGGCTCCTCACCGACTACTCAGGCGGGGACTGGTGAGCTAGGGACGAAGGCTAAACAACCACAAAGGCCACAATCAACACAACAAGGTGGTCAAGACGTGCAGGAAAATAAAGGCCATGGGAGACAACAACCCTCGAGTTGGGCTAAGAAAAGTTCAGTCATCAATCTAAACAATCAATTTACTTACCTAATCAACATGCAGATCCAAGCATAAAACCTACAACATCTACTATACAAATGAAGAGAGCATACCATTGCCTGATCACCCGCTCTGCGTGACGTCCGCGCGCTCAGTGCAACTCCCGCTTGCCGACTGGTGAGACTTCACTGGTACCTCCCAGCCAATGCTAGGGGTACTCTTCTTCCCCCTTATCCCCCCAAGCCACAAATGGGCCACACACAACTATTTAGAGATTTCGACTAGCTCCCATCTCGCCTCGCAAGGACAAGCTACCACTCCTTACCGAGCTGGGTATCCCAACTCCCACAAGTTAAGTCAGTCAAGTAGATATTTCTGCAGGGTAACGTTATGCAAACAAAAGCGCTCCAACCTCCATCTCCTCCCTTCATTATATAGAGTTTCATGGTTCCTTACTTCCCTAAAATCTCATTTAATTAAGTTTTTAAAATTTAACTCCTAAAAATTCCTTCCCGTACAAGTGTCACCCATCCCCCTCATTCCTCCATAAATTAACTTTTTTGATTAATTAATTATCTTTAATTCCCTCACCCACCTAGAGTTACTCCTAGAATTACTCCTAGGTGTCCCCAAATTCTCTTACAGGTTTTAATAACTTTCCTTTTTATTAAATTGCTTGTTCAGTTTAAATTAGAAATCTCTTAAATGGTAGATACTTTCCTAAGTTTGACTTTATGTGTTTTCCCTTGTGTTCCCCTTTTTCCCTTTTTATGTTTACCTCTTTTCCTAGTTTCCTAAAATTTTAGATTTTCCCTCTTTCCCCTTTTTAATCAGAACTCGAAAAGGCAGGTGTGGAATTTTAACCCTTTTTCCCTTTTATCATTTAATTAGTATATTTCAAATTATCAAAAAGATAAAACAATTAATTCCAACAGATTTTTTTTTATGAATAATTTAAATTTCTTATTCCCTTCGTGTTACAAGATTTTACGAAGATCATAATTATTATTTAGGTTGTTTTTATTTGAATTATTATTATAATTATTATTTTTGAAAGGTAGACACAATTTTACCACTATCGTAATTTAGACTTAGACCTTAAATTTTGTACTGGGCGACATTTAATTAGGGAAAATGTTTTAAAAATACTTAACCTTTTATTCATCCTAAGGCCATCTAAGTTCATTCCTCTATCATCAACAATGCGACGTGCCCTTCAGGACACACTAGGTGCTCCAAGGGTGTCACTCGCCTCATATGTTCCCTTGTGCGACGTGCCCTTCAGGACGCACTACGTGCTTCAAGGGTGCCACTCGCCTCTTGACTGACTTGGTAGACATCAATAACCCCTGGAGTCAACACTCCGCCAAGTGAACTTATAGGAGACTAAGGGATTCTAGGAAATAATGCCCCCACCTTATTGCGTGCCCCTTAGAATCATCGTGAGCGACTGTTGCAGTGTACCCTCACAACATCGTGGGTCCTCTCAAACTAGGTAATCGTTAACCTACAGTTCGAGCCACGACAGGAGTGCTAGTAGGTTGTGGGAGGGCTGTTGTCCACACCTCTCCCTCAACATCTCTGGTAGTCGTGTGTGACCCCTTTACTCCACATGTGAGTCTGGTCGGCAAGCTATCGTCAGCCGGCATCATCAACAAATCATGTCATAACATATCCATATCATATCATCTAGTCAGATGCACTAATATCACATTAAAACAATCAAACCCCAATGGTACACTCCTTGACTCGATCTAGAGTCCAAGGGGTTCCATCGATGCCTCTGCATCCTCGAGGTCCAAAACCCTGCACACTCAGTAAAATCAAGTCAATAGCACCTGTCTATGTCAATGTAGTAAAACAACATGTCATCAACCCATAACGCCTCATAATCGAAAACAAAAGTTTTAATAGCATAATAATCCGGATCACTTGCGAGCAAGTGTCCTCAAAGAATAAGTTCGCTCAGTGCACCAGAGTGGGATGTTACATGTTATAACATATTACCATGTAATATGTTATAGTAATATGTTATAACATATTACATTGTAATATGTTATGGCATATTACATTGTAATATGTTATGACATATTACATATTACAATGTTATAACATATGCATAGATATTAAAACATATGTACATATATTATACATATGCACGGATATTAAAATCGAAAAAAAACTGTAAATTTGTATAAAACAAACTGTAAATTGTAAAATGTAAACTGTAAAATGTATTTAAAACCGTTCTCTCTTATAGCTTTGTAAATGAGGCTTTGACATGAAATATTGACATCTTTTATCAATTCGTCTATCAATGCAAAGTGACTATTACATATTTTAGTGTATCTATTCTAGAGGTTGAGGGAATGACTTCAGTGAAGATACTGTCTATGTTTCAAAGTTTGTTTCTATTTATTGAGTGCTATATTAATGCAGATTCTTCATAACATATTACAATGTAATATGTTATAGTAATATGTTAACATATTACATTGTAATATGTTATAACATATATGGGCATATATTAAAATTGAAAAAATATATTATCTGAATTATAACATAAGCATAGATATTAAAACATATGTATAGATATTATACATATGCACATATATTAAAATTGAAAACATATGCACATATATTAAAATTGAAAAAAAAATTTAAATTTGTATAAAACAAACTTTAAACTGTAAAATGTATTTAAACTGTAATTTGAACTATAATGTATTTAAAATGTATTTAATGCAGATTCTTCATAACATATTACAATGTAATATGTCATAACATATTACAATGCAATATGTTGTGTAATATGTTATAACATATTACAATATTATGACATATACATAGATATTAAAATTGAAAACATATATTATCCGAATTATAACATATGCATAGATATTAAAACATATGTACATATATTATACATTTGCACAGATATCAAAATTTAAAACATATGCACATATATTAAAATTGAATCAAACTGTAAATTTGTATAAAACAAACTGTAAATTGTAAAATGTATTTAAACTGTAATTTGAACTGTAATGTATTTAAAATGTAAACTAACAAGTATTTCTAATTATGGATATTCTTATATTCCAGATACCATAATAGGAAATGGTTTAAAATCTATGTGACTAATTAAAATATGTGTGACTAGGTACTATGTGTGACTAATTAATGGAATAGCTTACTCATCCTTTGTTTAAGCGATATGATTGTCATAAATCTGTGTGTAGGGTGGTCTATGTTAAGAGAATAATTTATCAAATCCATAAAAAAGGTTGACTTGGTTGATAAAGACAGATGGAGGATAGCATTGGAGAGTAGGAAAAAAACATCCCACCTACACGCATATACCACATGGAATTATATACGTTGATTTAAACTATAATTTGTATATGGCGTGCCCACAACTTGGACACAGGGTTGCCCGCCCCATGACCAACTCACATCCCATGGACTGTGACTTGGACATGGGGGGCCATCCCTGTGGCCAAGCTGTGGGCATGCCCACAGATTGGCCACAGGAATGGCCCCCCATGGCCAAGTCACAATCAAAAGAAACTTAAATTTAATTTAAATAAATTTAATTAAATTTAATTACTTTGATTTAATTTACAAAAATTAAATTTAATTAAACTTAAATTAAAAGAAACTTACCCACATCTCCAAGATCCACTCTCCGCATCTTCGATCGCCTATTCTCCCGCCCGCAGCCAGCACAACCGCACCAAACACGATCGCGCCAACACGACCACGCCAACACACTCAGTCCCTCACACTAACAGTCACTCGCCACTCACACTAACAGTCACTCTCCACTCACACAACCGCGCCAACACACTCAGTCACTCACATCCGCTCCAACACACAGTAATTCACTCACACTAACAGTCACTCACGAAGAACTAAAAAAACGTAACAATAATGATGTGTAGTAAATATATAAATATCTTTTCGGTCGAAAGAATGTTTCGGCTGAAATAATGTTTTGGCCGAAAGAATATTTCGGCCGAAAGAATGTTTCGGCCAAAAGAATAGTTCAGCCAAAACATTTTTTCGTTCGAAATATCTTTTCGGCTGCAATATCTTTCGGCTGAAAAGATGTTACTAGATGAAAAAAATCCATCTGGCTAAAATTGTACACAAAAATCGAGGGCATTGTCATGGTACCATTCAATTTGACGTTCAAAGGTTCGACCGAAAAAATAGAAATTTCGGCCGAAACAATGTCATTCAGAATTTTGAAGATCCAATTGTTATGAAAATGTTACCCACCTTCATGAATTTACCCATAGGAGAATATTCAGAGACACTATGCAGGATGTTGACACCATATGGAAGCAAGTAAAAAATGATATTAATGAAACCCTTAACATTCGATAATGGACAAAAGAGGATTGCAGGAAAATGCAACAGAGAAAGCCATCATATAAGTTGGTGACCTAGGTGGATTCAAAAATGCTCAAAATTTGATAATCTCAAATTCTCCTGAAAAATGACTTCATTTCGTATAGATTGGCGATATCTTAACAATGATGCAAAAGTTTCCTCAAATAGAGTTTGTATGCAAAAGTTATGGCTAGTCAAAGTTTTGGTCAAACTAGGTCAAATGCCCCAAAAGGGAGTGACACATGGCACCACTGGAAGGGTAACACATGGAATGAATGTACATGTCCATACATATGAGTTGTAAAGGTGACATGGAATCCGTACAAGAACAGGTGGAGCAATCAGATATCGAGACATGGAAAGTCCGTATTGGCTTAGGTGGACCAATGAGAGACCACCACATGGAAGTCTCCCATTGGCCTCGCGTGGCTATGGTATATTAAAATTCTTGTGGGTAGATAATATTTGAACCCCTGACCTCCTTCCCAACATTACCACGACTCACTAATAGTCCAAATGATATGACTTAATAGTCATATGGTGCATAATATATTTGAAGTGATGTTAAGGTTTAGTTGGTAGAGAAAGAGTTGTGGGCTAGGCCTCGGGCCCAAGGTTTATATGGTATCCAATGTAACCAACTCCTATATTGGTGTGGAGGATAACAAAAAATATTCCATGGTTATAACAAAGTGCCAAAAGGGGAGAGGTCCACAGGATCGAACCCGTGACCTCCTCCCCACTATACCCATCCCTTAACCAGTATGCCAAAGGTGCCTTTTATTCTGGATCATCAACCAACTTATAGTTAAAGGTTTCCTACAGTTGTGGATGGAGGTTAGGGCCCTCACCCTATTTAACCAGTGCATGGACCAAGACATAGTACACACACAAAGACTAAAATACGAGGTATTTGAGTACATGCATCTAGGTCTCGAATTTCATGCGAGGAATGATATCTAGACTTTGGTTTGCACCGTAATGTGTGCCAAAGGATTCCTTGAGGAAATTATAAGGTGTTTATACTCAATTTTCTCAAAAGTTTGAGAGGAATTCGATGGTGTACTTTGTTTCTGAGTTTGTGATGTAGGAGCATCACCTTCCAGGTCAACAACACACGTGTGGAGGTGAACGAATGACATCTCAGCAGGACTGAGTTTCAAATCAAACATTTATTTAAGAGATAAATCAGTTGTTGGGATATTTTGTAAACATAATTTTAAAATTGTAACTTGTTTGTAAAGTCATGAAGGACTGTAAGAGATTGCAGATAAGGAGTGTTGACTCTATCTAGCAATAAATGGCAGTTATTGTAATAGGATAAAGTAGGTAACATCTTTGAGTTTGATAGGATAGATTTCAAACAAGACGAGAGAGCTCATGTAGCCAGTCCTTAGATAGTTTTGTCATTGTCATAATGTAACAGATAGACAAAATAGAGAGAATGAGATAGAGATCAGAGAGATCAATAGGATAGAGTAGAGTATATGAAACACTATGTAAATTTGTTTTCGTGAATGAATAGAACAGACAGAGTTGTCCCAAAATCCTTGGACTGTGTTCATTTCATGTGTGATTGAATGAATATTATATTTTGTATGTATGGTTTAGTTCATTTCGTTCATGCAGGACTATTCGAGAGATTGACTGTATGAGTTCGTGACAAAACTATATGAGTTTTAATTGTTTCTCTTCTCACACTCGTATGCAAGTTGTGCATCTCGAACGCAAGGAGCACGCCAATTGAGTCCAGGAGTGGCTCAGAGAAGTTCAAAGAGAACAAGAGAAACTTAGACCAAGTGCAAGGTGTGCACAATGTCAAGGAGTGACCAAGCTTTGAAGAACCGATGCAGAAGAACACCAGGTGGGCAAGAAGAATTTCTTTCCAAGAAATCCTTCGATTTGAGTTATCAAAATCCCAAGAATGCAAGGTGTGCATGGGAGATCAAAATCATTTTAAGGACCAAATCTCAGAAGAGATAACACTTTTCCTGAGTGTTGGCGATATGCTAGAGTCAGACTCGTACAAAGAAAAAAGGTTCGAAACCTTTGAAGATTGATAAATCTTCCAAGTGGGGAGATATCAGAAGCTCAGGATGAGGAGCAACCTTGATCATTGGATCGCAGTGAAGAGGATCGAAAGTCATCGGATCAAAGGAAGGTGGAAGATTCTTAGCACTTCGCAACACAGAGGAGAGAGAACCCATCGGGGTTGAACTTTGAGGTTTCCAAAGTCCGAAGAGCCGAAACCCCGAAGTAGAATCTCAATCATTCAATCATAGAAACATATTTGAGCCATCAGATTGTTTGGGGAAAGGATCAAGTGTCACATCGTCAGAAAGGATATGGATTGTCAGATACTGTGAAGTCTGGGAGGAAGCAAGTTTGAAACTTGAAGCACCCAAAGCGCAAAGAGCCGAAGGGCTAGAGTGAATCTGGATCATTGATCCAAGAGGATACGTGTCGATAGGTCGAAAGATCCAGAGGAAGGCAGATGTTGAAGCGTTGAAACATCCAAAGCCCGAATACTCAAAGAGACGAGAGATGTCTATCTATGAGGAGAAACTTGGTATAAAATCTCGAGCTTCAGGAGAGTTGAAGTGGGTTTTTTAGTTGAACTGAGATCACTGAAGTGCGAATACCCGAAGACCCGAAGTAAGATTTGGACCATGAGATCTAAGGGAGACGTGGCAGAAATTCGTGAACTCCGGGTAAAGTACCGAAGTGATTTGTAGTCACCAGATCTAAGAGGGATGTGGTGTAGATCAATGCATTCTGAGTAAAGTCCCGAAGTAATACTCGATCGTTGGATCAGGAGCACACGCGTCAGGGAATCAGAAGTCCGAAGACCTAGAGGAGATCTCGATCATCGATTGAGAAGAGGGTCATTGGACTATTGATCTGAGTTGAATGGTCAAACACCCGAAGTGAAGCCAGGGTCGTTCATTGGGAGGACAGGTGTCCATAGATCGCTAGTTCCGGAGGATTGACATACGTAAGCAAGTTGGGTTTGAGATTTCAAATTCCTGAAGTCCAAAATTGTGAATATATCTCGATCGTTGATTCAGAGGAAGCATATCTGGTCCACAGATTTTAAGGGTGCAGATCTGATCGTCGATTTAGACATTATCGTCAATATTATGAGATCGACGATCCCGTAGTATTGTGGGGACATAAATTTCAAGGAGTTTAAGATATCGAGGGAGGGCCACAATTCAAACCGTGGTTCCATCAAGGGGACACGTGGAAGTTGTAGGAGCATTGTGGGCTCAAAATAAGTTTGACTCCAAACCTCTTGTGGTCATGCCCGCAATTGCTTGGTCATAGCCCAAGGTCACATCAAGAGAGGGTTTATCTAAAAAGGAGCTAACACCGACACTTTGTGTTTTCGCAGTAGCGCAAAAGGAAAGGTCATGGGTTGTTGTCAGAACTGCACCAGGAAGTCGAGGGGGCATGTGTTTAGATACAAGGGGGACCATTAAGGTTCCAGAGAGTCTTTTGACCCAATAATTGGAGATCCATTGATCGTGAGGTCATGCATCCCTATGGGGGAGTAGGAGGGTTGCATCAGGTGGTATCAGAGCTAATATTGATTTTGTTTTTAGACAAGAGATGAATGGAAAAAGGGGTAAGTTGATATCATTTGTGGTATCAAAATTTTAATTTATGTGTGTAGGTGACGCAGTGAAATCATGCCACCCAGAAGGCATAGAGAGAATGCAGAAATGGAAGAAGAAATGAGGTGACTCCGAATGAGATTGGACGCCATGGAAACAATGCAGATAAGAGCACTAGACGCTGGAGATATTAGTGAAGCTGAGAGTGAAGAAGAAGAGGTCGAAGAAAATGTAGCAGAGGATGCTGCACACGATCGCTTAATAAAATCTATTTCAAAAATATGAGCCAGAGTGAGAATAGATGTACCAATGTATGAAGGCAATTTAGAAGTTGAAGAATTGTTATATTGGGTACATGCTATGGAAAAATACTTCGATTATGAAGATATCGAAGAAGACAAGATGGTGAAGCATGTAGTGATAATACTGAAAGGTCATGCAGTTCTATGGTGGGATGAACTGCAAACCAAACGCAAGAGAAATGGTAAGAAAAACATTAAAAACTGGGATAGGATGGTAGCTAAGCTGAAAGACAAATTTATCCCGAAGGTTTACCAAATTAATCTTTATAGAAGATTGCAAAACCTGAGACATAGAGGTTTATCAGTGCAGGAGTACACTGAATAATTTTACAGACTGAACATCAGGGCTGGACAGAAGGAAAACGAAGATGAAAATACAGCCAAATATATCAATGAGTTGAGATACAAAATCCAAGAGGAGATCAGCATGATGCTGGTTAGTACAGTCGAGGATTCTTATCAAGCAACCTTGAAAGATAAAGAAAAATTGTCCAGGAAGCAAAGACAATGAAGCAGAGGAGAAAACTCAAGCAGAGGTAAGGGAACTACCAGAGAGAATTTCCATAAGAAGAAGCATGAACCTGACAAACAACATAGTCACCATGAGAAAGGTGGAAGTTCTAAGGAAGGACAACATGATGGAATAAGTTTTTTTTCCAGAGGCAGAGGACAAGGAAGAGCCAGAGGAGGTGTAGTTAGATTCTATACTTGTGGAAATCAAGGGCACAAGTCTTGGGAATGTCCCAAGAGAAAGAACGAAGGAGGAGGTGAAGCACACGTTGCTGAAGCAAAGAAACATGTGGAAGTAGAAGAAGCAGAAGGAGGAAGGAACCTCATGATGAGAAAAATTCTTCTTAAACCAGAAAAGGAACCAGAGGAACCAGTTCAATGGACATGTCTGTTCAGAACTTCTTGCAAGGTGAAATACAAAGTTTGAAAGGTGATCATAGATAGTGGGAGCACTGATAATATAGTATCCACAGAGATGGTGGAGAAGATAGAGTTGAAGGAAACTGCACATCCAAACTCGTACAAGGTATCATGGTTGCAGAAGGGACATCAAGTAATGGTAAGTCAACAGTTCCAAGTTGAATTTAAAATAGGAGGTTATAGGGATGAAATATTATGTGATGTAATTCTTATGGATGTCTGTCATATTTTATTGGGAAGGTCATGGCAATATGACCGAAAAGTTATTCATGATGGAAGGAATAATACCTATACCCTAGAAAAGAATGGTAGGACACATATGTTGTTACCCATAGAATGTTAGGATATTTAGACACTTAGGAGTTAGTCAAGATCTACTTGGTCTAATATGTCGTTAGGTAAAAGTGTGTTTCTTTAGTATGCATTAGTATGCATTTGTAGTTAGGAAATCCGATGGTCACGATATGTTCCCAACATAGAGTGATCCGACGGTTCATACTCTCCTCGATCTTAACGGCTATTGATCCATGGATTAACACCCGATTGGTCCATGATCTCTATTTAAAGAGCATGAAGGGTCATTTGCCGATGATCGATTGTGAGAAACTCTCTTGTAAAATCTCTCTGTAATCTTTTTCTTTGCATTAATAAACTGCTCCAAGTGGCCGCGTTGGCTGGGGCCGTGGAT
>SNQJ01S0031575.1:22836-33011 GCA_010110895.2 Picea sitchensis | reverse complement strand
CCGCGTTGGTTGGGGCCGTGGATGTTTCCCCGTAGGGGTTTTACCACGTGAAAACATCGGTGTGTTGATTTTTGATCTGGTTATGTGAGTGGTTACTAAAGGTGTTCGTCCTCTGTTGGAATACCTGTGTTGTTGAACAAGACAAAGAGAAAAAGAGAGAATCTAGTTTAAGCATACTTCTCATGTGTGGGAAGGAACTCTTGAAAGAAGTCAAGGAGAAGAAAGAAATACAGTTTGTTGTAGTGAGGAAACCTACAATTATCCTTACAAATACTTATGTGGAAGATTTTCCTATAGAAATCCAGGAACTGTTAGAAAAATTTGTTGATATAGTAGTGGATGAGTTACCACACTCATTTCCACCCATAAGGAGTATAAGCCATCATATTGACCTTATTCTAGGAGCTAGTTTACCAAACAAAGAAGCTTATAGGTTGACACCTAGAGAGAATGAGGAGGTCAAAAATCAAGTCCAGGAGTTTTTGGATAAAGGTTTAGTCATGGAAAGCCTAAGCCCATGCATAGTACTGTCAGTGCTAAGTCCAAAGAAAGATGGGGGATGGAGGATGTGTACAAATTCTTGAGCCATTAACAAGATAACTATTTGGTATAGATTCCCTTTACCGAGGATGGATGATTTGATGGACTGTTTGAGTGGAGAAAGCTATTTTTCCAAGATAGACTTGAAAAGTGGATATCATCAAATAAGGATGAGAGAGGGAGATGAATGGAAAAAAACATTCAAGACAAATGAAGGATTGTTTGAATGGTTGGTCATGTCGTTTGGGTTGGCAAATGAACCAAGCACATTTATGAGGTTAATGAATGAAGTGTTGAAAGACTTCATAGGCAAGTTTGTCATAGTATATCTTGATGTCATACTAATATTCAGTAAGATGAAGGGAGAACACTTAATACATTTGACATCAGTGATGGAAAAGTTGCAGCAAGAGAAGTTGTTGATAAATCTGAAAAAAATATATTTTATGAAGAAGGAACTCATATATTTGGGTTTCGTGATCTATTCAAATGAATTGAAGATGGATCCAGAAATGGTAAGAGCAATCAAATAGTGGCCATCGCCAAGAAACATGTTTGAGATAAGAAGTTTTCATGGGTTAGCAATCTTTTATAGAAAGTTTATCAGAAATTTCAGTGGTATATCTGCACCCATGCTGGACACTGTAAAGAAGAAAAACAAGTCCTTCAGTTGGACAGAGGAATCTGAAAAAGGTTTCAAAGTGTTGAAGGAGAAAATCACAGAACAAACAATTAAGGTCTTTCCATATTTTGGAAAAACATTTCAGGTGAGATGTGATGCAAGTGGATTAGCTATTGGAGCAGTCTTAAGTCAGCATAATAGGCTAGTTGCTTATTTTAGTGAGAAATTGAATGACACCAAGAAGAATGATTCCACATATTACAAATAATTTTATGCAGTGATTCAAGCTTTGAAGAAGTGGAGACACTATCTAATTCCCAAATTATTTGTCTTGTACAGTGATAATCAAGCTTTGCAATTTATTACTAGGCAAGAAAAGTTGAATTAGAAACATGCAAAATGGGTAGAATATATGCAAAATTTTACTTTTGTTATCAAACATATTGCTGGAACTACTAACAAAGTTGCATATGCTTTGAGTAGGATGAGTTTGATTGTACATGAATTCCAAGTGGATACCTTAGGGTTTCAACACCTTAAAGAGATGTATAAAGAAGACACAGATTTTAAGGAGGCTTATGAGGCATGCAAGAATCCTTTATTGGGAGACAGAAGCCCATGGAATGAATATGCGATCCAGGATGGATTATTGTTCAAAGGAATCCAATTATGCATTCTGAAATGCTCAATGAGAGATTCAGATAATTTGTTGAAGGAGAAACACAACAGAGGTTTAGATGGACATTTTTGTCATGATAAGACATTTGCACAGCTGAGAAATCCATACTATTGGCCGAGAATGAGAACAAAGGTGAAAATTTTTGTGAACAAATGCATAATTTGTCAATATTCCAAAGGAAGACAACAGAACACTGGTTTGTATCAGCCATTACCAATTCCATAAAGGTCGTGGGATGCAATCAGATGGATTTTGTTTTGGGATTGCCTAGAACTCAAAAAGGGAGCGATTCCATATTTGTTGTGGTGGATAGATTTTAAAAAATCGCACATTTCATACCCTTCTAGAAGACAAACAATGCTACACACATAGGTAATTTGTTTTTCAGAGAAGTTGTGAGACTACATGGATTGTCAAGGAGCATAGTCTTAGACAGGGATACCAAATTTGTAGGACACTTTTGGAGGACTCTATGGAAGAGGTTGGGGACGAAATTTTCCTTTAGTTCATAATATCACCCTCAGACAGATGGAAAGGCTGAAGTAGTAAACAAGAGTCTCGGAAACTTGTTAAGAAGTTTAGTCACTAGCAAGGTCGACAATGGGATCAAATTCTGGCACAAGAAGAATTTGCATTCAACAATTCATTGAACAGGAGCACATGAAAAAGTCCATTTGAAATTGTGTATGGTATAAAACCAAGAGGGATTAAATATTTGAGAGATCCGAATAAAGATGAGTTTAGAAGTGTTGGAGCAGAGGATTTCACAACACAAAAGTAGAAACTCCATGAAAGAGTCAGAGAGAAGCTATAGGACAATAGCCAGAAATAGAAGAGAAGAGTTGATCAAAAGAGGAGAGAAGTTCAATTCAAAGTTGGATATGAAGTTTTATCTCATTTGAGAAAATAAAGGTTTCCAAGGGGAACGTATAACAAATTGAAGATGAAGAAGATAGGACCATGAAGGATTCTCAGAAAATTTGCAGCCAATCCTTATGAAATTGAGTTGCCAGACAATGTTGGCATATCGTTGATATTCAATGTTGCAGAGCTGTATCCTTACAGGAGAAATGAAGCAGGAGAATCAGATTATCAGAAATAAATTCAGTGGGAAGAGAAATTGCCCACAACAAAAAAACCTCAGATGGATAAAATCAGTGAACGAAGGGATGGAAAGAAAACTAGGAGGAAGATATATCCTGAATACTTAGTGATGTGGAAAGATCATCCAATGGAAGATGCCAATTGGGTTACAAAACCTGATATTTTGAAGCATGGAAAAATAATGCAGGAGCTCATGGACAGGAGCCCATGAATTTTTTTAACCAGAGGAGTATGATGTAGGAGCATCACCTTCCAAGTCAACAATGCACTTGTGGAGGTGAATGAATGACATCTCATCAGGTCCGAGTTTCAAATCAAACATTTATTTCAGAGATAAATCAGTTGTTGGGATATTTTGTAAACAACATTTTAAAATTGTAACTTGTTTGTAAAGTCGTGAAGGACTGTAAGAGATTATAGATATGGAGTGTTGACTCTATCTAGAAATAACTGGTAGTTTTGTAATAGGACAAAGTAGGTAACAAATTTGATTTTGATAGTATAGATTTCAGATAGGACGAGAGAGCTCGTGGAGCCAATCCTTAGATAGTTTTTTCATTGTTGTATTGTAACAGGTAGACAGAATAGAGAGAATGAGATAGAGATCAGAGAGGTCAGTAGAACAGAGTAGAATAGAAGAAACACTATGTAAATTTGTTTCATGAATGAATAGAACAAACAAAGTTGTCCCAAAATGCTTGGAATGTGTTCATTTCATGTGTGATTGAATGAATATTATATTCTGTATGTATGGTTTAGTTCAATTTTTTTGTGCAGGACTGTTCGAGAGATTGACTGTATGAGTTCATGACAAAACTGGATGAGTTTCAATTGTTTCTCTTCTGACACTCGTATGCAAGGTTTGCATCTCGAATGCAATGAGCACGTCGATCGAGTCCCGGAGTGGGTTAGAGAAGTTCATAGAGGCCAATAGAAACTTAGGCTAGGTGCAAGGTGTGCACAGTGTCAAGGAGTGATCAAGCTTCGAAGAACCAACGTAAAAGAATACCAGGTAGGCAAGAAGAATTTCTTTCCAAGAAATCCTTCAATTTGAGTTATTGAAATATCAAGAATGCAAGGTGTGCATGGGAGATCAAAATCCTTTTAAGGACCGAAGCTCAGAAGAGATAACACTTTTCCCATGTGTTGACGAGATCCTTGAGTTGGACTCATAGAAAGAACAAAGGTTCAAAACCTTTGCAGATTGAGAAATCCTCCAAGTGGGGAGATATCACAAGCTCAGGAGGAGGAGAGACCGTGATTGTTGGATCGCAGTGAAGAGGATTGACAGTCGTCAGATCAAAGGAAGGTGCAAGAGCATTATAAATTTGCAACACAGAGGAGAGACAACCTATCGGGGTTGAACTTTGCAGTTTCCCAAGTCCGAAGAGCCGAAACCCTGAAGTAGAATCTCAGTCGTCCGATCACAGAAACGGATCTGATCAATCATATTGTTTGAGGAAAGGATCAAGTGTCAGATCATCAGAAAGGATATGGATCGTTAGATACTGTGAAGTCCGGGAGGAAGCAAGTTTGAAACTTGAAACACCCAAACAACAGAGAGTCGAAGGGCCTGAGTGAATCTAGATCGTTGATCAAGGAGGATACGTGTCTATAGGTCGGAAGATCAAGAGGAAGGCATAGGTTGAAGCGTTGAACAATACGAAGACTGAATACCCAAAGAGGTGAGAGTCGTCGATCTATGAGGAGACACTTGGTAGCAGATCTCGAGCTCCATGTGAGTTGAAGTGGGTTTTTTAGTTGAGAACTGAGATCGTCGGAGTGCAAAGACCCAAAGGCCTGAAGTAAGATTTGGACCGTGAGATCTAATGGAGACGTGGCATGAATCCGTGAACTCCGGGTAAAGTCCCAAAGTGATTTATAGCCACCGGATCTAAGAGGGAGATTATTTAGATCCATGCATTCCTAGTAAAGTCTCGAAGTAATCCTCGATCATTGGATCAGGAGGACACACATCAAGGAATCACAGCCTTCGGATAAAAGCATTTGGGAAAAGGAAAAGTTTGAGATTTGAGATCTAAGAAGTCCGAAGACCCAGAGGAGATATCGGTCATCGATCAAGAAGAGGGTCACTGGACCGTTGATCCGATTTGAACGGTCAAACATCCAAAGTGAACGCAGGGTCGTTGATTGAGAGGAAATGTGTTCGTAGATCGCTAGTTCTGAAGGATTGACATACGAAAGGAAGTTGGGTTTGAGATTTCGAATTCCTGAAGTTCAGAATTGTGAAAAGATATTAACTGTTGATTTGGAGGAAGAAGATCTGGTCCGTAGATTCGAAGGGTGAAGATATGATCGTCGATTTAGACGTTATCATCAATATCATGAGATCAACGATCCCATAGTATTGCGGGGACATAAATTGCGAGGAGTTTAAGATATGGAGGGAGGGACGCAATTCAAACTGTGGTTTCATCGAGGGGACACATGGAAGTTGTAGGAGCATTGCAGGCTTAGAAGCAGTTTGACTCCAAACCACTTGTGGCCATGCCTGAAATCGTGTGGTCATAGCCCAAGGTGACATCAAGAGAGGGTTTATTTGAAAAGGATCTAATGCCGACACTCTGAGTTTTCGCAACAATGCGAAAGGAAAGGTTGTGGGTTGCTGTCAAAACTGCACCAGGAAGCCGAGGGGGCCTACGTTTAGTTATAAGGGGGGGATCATTTAGGCTCTAGAGATTCTTTTGACTCAATAATCAAAGATCCAATGACCGATAGGTCGCTCAGCCCTACGAGGGAGTAGGGGGCTACATCAATTTGAGAAACGAGTAAAAAGGTCATTGTAAAATCACAAGCATTTGAGCATTAATAAAGAAGTCTCAATTGGAAGTGGACCTAGAGAGGTATTCCGAGTTGGGTGAAATACATTAACAAACTTTTGTATGTGGCATATTATTGTTGTTCTATTTTGCTCAATTATTTTGCAAGTTAATTATTATTTTTAGTATCTTGATGTTTTGTTATCTCAACCTCTGATAAGTTATTTTGAAAGGCACACCTTCGTAGATATCATGGGTGTCTTCGATGCGGGGGTTTTCGAACATTTCTTCGATGAAGGGGATGTTACATTTCTCGTGGATTATCTGCAGAGTAGGTCCAAGAAAAATTGAGTCAGAGATGAATGCGTGGACTAAGGAGGGGAAGTTGGCAAATCAAATGGCAATGGATGACACTTGTTTGTCTTCTCCGTCATCGAAGAGCAAGGGGTTGAGTATAGAAATACCAAGGGGATTTTATTTGTTTGATGGATGGGTTGGGTATTTAGAGAGGAAATGGATTACGCACGTCACCGTAATGTGTATTCTCTCCACCCTACAATCCATACATCAATTTGTCACCTAATTTTCACGTAATTTGTGAATGCCAAATGAAAATAATAAATGGAATTGAGAACAATGTTTTTCATCTTTTTGATGAATGAAAAAAATCTCCCTCAAAACAATTACAATCCAAAAAAAATATATGGGTTAATGAATCTAATGATATAACACCAAATAGAAACGTAACCTCATTTTCGTCACCATTGTAACATCGTGAATATAAATATATACCACTTACCTCTTAACAATATAAATATATACCACTTAATTCTTAACATCATCCATATAAAGCTATACCACTTAACCATATGAAAAAATTATCAAAGAATAAGGATGAAGTTACTAGAGAATATTACTAAAAGACTTGAAAAGGGAATCTGCATGAAGGTTGAAGAAACTCTAAATAAAGATGAGGTTTAATCATAAATGTAATCCAAAGTTGAAGAACGATGTAATAATTTGATGGATGACATCACATTGTAGCTTCAAAAAGATAGCGAAGACAAGATTCGAGAAGGTCGCTAGAAAATAATTGAAGAAGTTAAGTTCCAAATTAAAAATGCCAAAGTCAAATATGATGGAATTATCTCAAAATAAAGTAGTATTGAATACCAAGCACAAAATATATAAAATGTCATTGTCTTTTAAAAAACATGAATGACATGGGTGTGCAGAATGCAGGAAAACAATCACAGGTGAAACTATATTGACACCGTCATTACCAAGGAAGCTTTCAAGAAAGAAAACAAGATTGGAATCAACATTATTGAGGAAAAAGATGGAATAATCATCCATATCCATGGAACAAGGCATCAAAAAACCATTATTTGATAAGATATTATTAGATACAAACAACTGCAACAAATTAGAGAAGCCCAAACAACAACACATGGAATCGAAGGAAAGAAAATTATGCAACAACCAACTATCAATGATTAATACTAAAAGCAATTGATATTGGATGGATGGGTCACCATCAATGGAAACAAGAAAACATGGATATAAGGAAACCCTATTACTTTGTTTCATCACATGTAAATCCCTTAATTGCAAAACATTGACGACAAATATTTTTAAAGGAAGGCATTTATGGGGTTAAATGTATATGATATGACCCCAAGTTGGCAATATATGTTATTAAATGTATATGTAATAGTGGTCAAACTAATGATGGGCTCACATGTGAAATGAGTGAATTGGTGTATATATAGGTCATGTAGTCATTATACAGTGGGTTATGCAATTTAGAAAGAGGAATATATTGGAATATTTGGATGGGGTTATCCTATTAGATAAATATTTATTGTGTAACTCATCTCTTTATTATTTCTTATGGAGTACTTCTCCATGCTCACATTTGGTGTACATTGTGTGTGCTTTAGTCTATTATGTTATTTTTGTTAAGGTTTAAGCTATTATTAGGTTTCTTTTCAATTCACTAGATAACCATAGCATAGATAAGATCACTGAGAAATACACAATCACAAGAGACACATCATTTATCCTGGGAAACCCTCATGGGGGAGAAAACCCAACAAAAACTTCCTTAATCTAGATAGCCAATACAATGCCAAGAGATAACTCAAACAATACAGAAAGTCCTCTCCCAAGAATGTGCCTCTCTCTCTCTCTTCCTTCTTCTCCAACTGCGGCTCCAAACTTGCGCTCTGATGAACAAGTGAGTGAGTGAACAAATGAGGTGTTGGCCTCTCTTATTTATACAATCTGGCAGGTGCTGAATTGAGGTGTCTTTTCATTGGCAGGGTCAACTTCTCAATCTGGGTAGTTATAACCACTTTAATATATTCTGGGGCCGACTTCTCATTTAGCATATTAAAATTAGGGTTTGACCAATCCACAAAAGGGGATTTGGTGATTTACAATACCTGACATGATCAATCCACAAAAGAGGATTGATCTACTGAATAATACATCAATAATAAATAGAATATTCTTTGCAGTTACATTATTTCAACACTCCCCCTTATAAAAAAGGGTATTCTACAACAACATCAGGCGAGAGAGAGGGAAACATCATTAACAACATCTTGGAACATTGACTGACGTATCTATAAATCATTGAAAGTTTTTCTCATCATCATCATTCACAGCATGGAGCTGGAGTAGCATCATCATTCTTCTTTAGCATGAGGCTAAAGTAACATCATCATATCCTTTAGCATGTGGCTAAAGTAATATCATCAACATATATAGCATGAGGCTAAAGTAACATTGTCATCTTCAACATTGAAGATGAAATATCATCATCATCATCATATTTAGCAAGAAGATAAAGTGGCATCCATCAACATCATCTTTAGAAAGAAGCTAAAGTGGCATCATCAACATCATCTTTAACAAGAAGTTAAAGTGGCATCATCAACATATGCATCAACATGGATTAGTATAACACTAATACATCATCATCATCAATAACAACAACAACACAACACAAAGGTTGGAGCATCATCAACATCAACACTCCAATGAATGAATTGAGCATGGTCACCATCTGAACAGTTGAGGATGCATACCAGATAGCTCTGAAAGTCGAAGAAAAGCTGAGCCGCAAGCAGGGATAGCGAGGGCGAGGCAGAAGCCAGCCTAGAGGCAAAGCAGCTGCCCAAGAACGAACACAGAAGCCCAAGGAGGATTGGAAGAGGCCTCAAGGAAAAGATGAAAGAGGTGGAACCTCACAGCAGAGGCAGCAATATGCTGAGCCGAGGAGACAGCAAGATGATCAACAAGGAGGATATGCTGATGCCAACACTTTTACTCGTACCCGAGGTAGAGGAAGAGGCAGAGGAGGAGTTATCACATGTTTTACGTGTGGTAAAGACGGTCACAAAGCCGTGGACTGTCCAGACAGGAAAATGGATAGAGGAAAATCTCACGTCGCTGAGGCGCAGAGGCGTGATGTGGAGGATGAAGACACTGGAAGTGGGAAGTCACTGACAGTGCACAAGGCTCTTTTGAAACCTGAGAAAGAGGTGGAAAGCTCAGCGCAAAGATGCAGACTGTTCAGGATCACGTGCAAGACCAAGGGATGGAAATGCAAGGTCATAGTGGACAGCGGAAGCACCGATAATCTCATTTTGACAGAGATGGTGGAGAAGCTAGAGATGAAAATGAACAAGCACCCGAGCCCATATAAAGTCTCGTGGCTGCAGAAAGGACACCAGGTATGTGTTACGAGACAGTGCTTGGTTGAATATAAAATGGGTGATTATAAAGATAAAATTCTGTGTGATGTCATTCCCATGGATGTCTGTCATGTTTTATTGGGTAGACCATGGCAGTATGACCGAAATGTTGTTCATGATGGGAGAATGAACACATACACCTTGGAGAAGGATGGGAGATCACACATATTGCTTCCGGTGAAGGATAAGGAGGTGAAGCCGGAGGTGAGCAGTACAATACTTCTCATGAGTGGGAAAGAGCTTCTCACAGAGATGGAGAAGAATGAAGATCCACAATTCTTTATTGTCAGGAAGCCGAGAATTGTTCTGACAAGCACAAGAGTGGACGACTTGCTAGAAGAGATTCAGGAACTGCTTGGAGAGTTCGCTGATATCATTGTGGATGAACTACCTAGTTCGTTGCCACCGATGAGGAGTGTGAGTCACCATATCGACCTCATACCCGAAGCAAGCTTGCCGAATAAGGCAGCGTACAGGTTGACACCTCAGGAGAAAGAGGAGGTAAAAAGGCAGGTACAGGATCTGCAGGAAAAAGGACCGGTGAGAGAGAGTCTCAGTCCGTGTGCTGTTCCAACAGTGCTGAGTCCGAAGAAGGATGGAGGCTGGAGGATGTGTACAGAGTCTAGGGCGATAAATAAAATTACCATCAGGTACAGATTTCCACTGCCGAGAATGGATGATCTGAT
>SNQJ01S0031575.1:0-19141 GCA_010110895.2 Picea sitchensis | reverse complement strand
GAGGGCGCTCCTCCACGCAACCGAGAGGTGAGAGAAATGGTTGCATCTTTTAGATTTCCGTAGTCCCGTAGCAGAGAGCCGTCTGCAAGCTGCCGGCCTTCGAAGATTAGTCGTTGGAATCCAGGAGGAGTCCCTGTAGCTTGGTGGATTTGAGTTTTGAGCTCAAAAACAGAGTCTGAGTCTTGAACCTGCAAGAAAAGAGAAGATCCGACAATGGTCTTTATAAAAAGGGGAAAGTTTGCCGTGATCTCGGAGCTAGTCTTGCCGCGATGTTCAGAATGAAACCTTACTCCTGCATTGCTCTTCAATAGATTTCTGCGCTAGAGCGAAGGCGGACTGCCCCCCGAAGGCCTAAGATCCCTGAGATGTCTGTTATTTGAATGGCTTTCAGTCTTTAGGTTAAGGCAGCGGCGGCGGCGGCGGCTAGGGTTTAGTATTCGCTGGGTCGCCTCGGCCCTGCAAAAGACCGCCTCTTCCTTTTCCCCGTGAGGGTTATGTTTCATTCGCACAACCCTCTCTCCGTTGCTCAGCAATCTCTTGGGATCTGGCGTGGCTGTCTGAGAAACGGTCGGGGAAGGAGAAACGCAGGAGAAAGAGGAAGAAACGGGGCCGGATCCTTCAGATCTAAGCGCCACAGTCACGAGCTGCCGCTGCAAATCAAGGGTAGAGGCGACCGAACCCTCCAAATCGCCGGAATGTTGTATTGCTTTCCATTCGCCGCCTCGTATGTAGCTTGACGCTGGTTCACGGGTCGAGAACACAGAGATCTGCAGGCCATTAGCGAAAACCTCAACGATGGAGGAAGACATGGATGCGCTGGAGCTTCTAGAGAGCAACCTATTTGATGTAAGTGTCGCATCTTGACCATAAGTGTCACAAGTGTCAAAAACATCATACTTCCATATTTCCCATGTCGTGCCTCTAACGACATCATAAGGACACTTCAGACACCTCAAAGGCTAGTTTTGAAGAAGAGAAATCAGTTGACATGGAGTACAAATCTTTTTCCACTGAAAAAGCCACTCAAAAGTCAAATTTGGAAGGCAACACTCCCCTACATACTATCAGGGAGCACTAGTTCTCTGTACCCTCTTCTAGGGGAGCATTCCAATGCTATGTGTCCCTTTTTGAGGGAGTGCTAGCCTCTTTTGGGAAAAATTTGGTTGTTGGAGGAAATCAAGGAAGAATCCCCTCAATATCTAAAGGTGGTTGGATTCGAATATGAGGTCGAGGCATGATCTTAGGGGATATCCACAACTAAAGGAGAGGAATCCTGAACTTACCCCAAATATATCTCAAGTGGTTAGGCTTCTCCAAGCCTATATAAGGAGGCCTTCTCATGGTGAAATACACAAGAGATAGAGATACCAAACTTATGATCCTATAAGTGGTATTGACATGAAAAGATTGGATGTATGAAACCTATGATCTCATAGGAAACATACAGTACATAGATGGAGATTGAGAATTACACCAAACTTATGATCTCATAAGTGAGGCACCATTGAAGCATAACTAGTCTAGATTACTTGAGCAAAGGGGTTGGACAAAGAGAACTGAAAGAAGCTGTTGGACCTTCATCAAGTTTTTTCTATAAGTACTCTTCATTTGTTCTCATTAATATACATGTATGCTTGGCCTGTTTCTTTCAAGTTTATGTTTGTTGCACATGAACTTGTCTTCAGTAGATAGATCTGTATTTGAGCTAATCTCAGTAGAATAGGAAGCCTGTTGTATCTTTGTTTGTTCTACAGGGCCTATCGAGGAGCTCAGGATTGGATCTCAGCTTGGACTTTGCAAGGACAAACGCCGTTAACAAGGTACACATCATTCTTCTTCCTCTTCATATTATAGCTTAATTAGATCTAAAACGGATGTTAGTGTCCACGTTAGGCACTTTTTTGTCTTGGCCTTAGGAGTCTAGAGACCAAGAGGGAATTTGCTTTTCTACAGGAGGATTCACCTGTAACAACTATGACAATGGTCTATCACATTTTTGGAAAGTGTTTAACCTCTACACTCTGGCACTCATTCCTTTAGCCTGGAATTTCAACACACGATTTACTCCCTATCGCCATGTTAAATCTCCATGCACTGTATTTTCAACTTCTGAATGCGATGCCACTCCTTCGACTGCCACCTAATACTTCAATGAAATCCTAATGTGCATCTCTCCTCCATGTTAATCCTTGATCATTCCTCCATCAAATTCCACCATTTGATCCACTTAGGATGCATAGGAGATGTAGGATCTTCTATCAACGATTTATTCAACTACCTCTGCACAATACTCCATTTGTCTCTACAATTTCCTATGCAGAAAACCTCCTGGAGCAAATGACTTTGATTTCCTTCAACATCAGGGTTAAACCAATCATTTTAACCTGTGAAAATGAACTCCAAGTTCCTCTGTGATTTCTCCCTGCAGTCAATTCATTACCTCTACGCTCCTTCATACAAAGCCCTCATGCACTCTTGTACTCACACACTATCTCTTGACCATGATCTTGCACTATGTCTCTATTCCACCACAAATACACTAGAGACTCATATACATTCAATCTTCAATCGATTCTCTAGGCATAGCTACTCCACCACTCGAATGTGTGTCGATGATATCACACATTGCCATTTTTCCCAATCTAGTCGACCTTCGCGCAATACAGTCGACCTTACACCATTTCAATTTCCATTATTTTACACAGAGTCCCCATTGACTCTCATCTTCACAAATTTTGGTTATCCTACACAGAGCTCAACTCGATTCACAGAGAAAATTCTAGTTTAATTGCCAGGACATTATACTCAAGCCTATCATAGACTCACTATAAAGTTTTGAGTTCCTTCCATAACTCCATGCATCGAATCATGCATGACTATTATCATTTTCTAGAGTCTTATTAAGCCTTAAATGGCTCCTTCAAGTGCATATGTACTCTGCAACTACATACATAGCTTCCATAATTTACTTCGATTGTCCAAAACAGATTATACAGAGTATAAAGGAAAAAAAAAAAACATTACACACAGTGTATTCAAACTATAACAGAGACAAAAACACATAGTCAGGATGAATCGGCTTTCTCATTAAAAGAACAAAATTGTACATCTTCCATAAGACCCTAAGTTCCTCCCCCTCTCTTTCGAGAGTTACCAATTTTATTCCATTCCAAGAGAGCATTTCTTTAAGCTCTTCCACTAACCCCTACAATTCATCCACCTAACTCTATAATTAGAAACTCATCATTACTTCCCCTATGACTCATCTAACTACTAACTGAAACAACAACTATCCATTCCCTTCTTTTAGGAATTCGTTACATACCTTTGATCATAAACTGACACCTAAAAACTACGTATATTCTTGATCTATGCCTACTAAGAAATAAATACTTTTTTTTTCCTCATGAACTTTTACAATGGCCCCTCCTTGCACTGTTGCCTAGACCTAAAAGTCTAATTAAAATTTTAGCACTACACCGTGAGAGCTAATGCTCCTGCATCAGACTCCCAAGGTAGAAAGAAGAACATGATCTCCTGATCATGAATCTTCAATCTTCATCTTTCCTCCAGCTGCAGTCTTCCAGGCTTCCACACTTTGTGTTGTAATACTCCACTGTCCTTGCCTTCATCATTCTTCACTCTCCAATATACTCCACAGTGGACTGCCTTCTTCCCTTTGTTGTAACTCTTCTTAACTATCCACATTAATTCCCATAGTTCATATATGATCTTTTCTAATTCAGTTTCATGCTGCTGCAAACAACTCTTGTCTTCTTCACTATACCACTGCACTCAGTTGCACTTTATCCATTCATCTTGAAACTATTGATTGTCTTCTTCAATGCTTCTTGCTTCAATGTCTGCTTTTACTCCTGATATTGCTTCAAATGTTGTCTCAGATATTTCTTCCACCCATTCTTCCTTTATTCTTTTGTAAGCATCTCCCTTTGCAATATCCTCCTCATGCTTTCTACCTACAAATTCACCTTCAAAAAGTAATTTGTTTTCCCATTTTCTGATTGTAGCAACATAATCACTCAGTCTTCTCTGCATACTAGTTAACACATCATAAAACTATGAACCAATATCTGTTATTGTCCTTCTTACAATATGAGAAACTTCTCCCTCATTAACTGCAACTTCTTTCTCTTGCACAAATACTTTTAGCAAACAACTCAACCATTTACTAATTACTGGACTAATCTTAAACACCTCATCTCTATGTTGTTTACTAAATTCAACATATCCTTATTTTTCTTCATTGACAATCTTCAGTAATTGTCTTTCAACTTCTTGACTGATTCTAATAGTCAGTTCACCCTTCTCCAGCCCCAAGATTATTTCCTCCTTAACAAGAGATATCTCTGTCTTACCTTTATTTTCAATACTACTTTCTTCTCTGTCACAAGTCCAACCACTTTGTGATACTGCTTCATCACTCTTAATCAGAATAAAGTTATGCTTCCCTACTTCTGTAACAGTTCCAAATATTTGTCTAACACTCTTTCTTTGGCCATTTAAATAAGCCAATTATTCTCGGTCTTCACCAGTATCAAGCTCCATCACATGAAGCATAGCTGCTTCATCCCCATTAAAGTTTCTTTCATCGTTAGACAAGGAATCTACAAACTCCTTTTTCTGCAATAATTCATCTTTGTCTTTACCTGGAAGACATTTCTTCTCATGCCTTACTTGGAAACTTTCAACCTCATCCAAGACAATTCCAAAAGATGGTTTGTCTCCTACAATACCTTCCTACTATTCCAAGTCTTTTACAAAACTCAGAAAATCCTCAATAGTTTTATGTTCTCCTTCCTCAAGCATAACCTTGGTATGCTTGATGTTCTCCTTTTCTTGTTCTTGTTCTTGGTCATCATCATAGGCCCAATTTTCTTTGCTTTCATCTTTTGCTGCATGCTGAAAAACATCACCTTATTCTCTATGTGTATGTGTATTTGCATGAGACACAACTGTCTCTTCATCTTCCTGAGCATAATTCAGGTTCGGTCCTCCTCCTTCATCCTTTATGAAAACATTAGAAAATTTCCTTTCCTCATTCATTGTACCTGCAAGAACATACAAAGTATTAATTTAAAACATTGAGACCTCTTGGCCTCACTTGAAGCTTCAGTATTCAAGTCTTCTCCCAGATACTCCCTTGCCTTGAGTACCTCATCTTCCCATTGAGCATTCATCAGTTTCTCTTTCTTCCTCCGTGGGTTATTCCAACTCAACTTTATTCTCATGAAGAAACCACATCTCTGGTCTTATTTCTCCTTTTGTAATAGCTCCATCATGACTTTCAGATGGACTTCTATATTAGCCTTCTCTCTCTCATAATATTCATCAATGATCTGCTTCCATATGTCATTTTTCTTGGCATCTTCCTTCTTCACCTTGTGGCTACCTCCTGAACATCTGCTACAACTTTCAATAGTCATCTTATTGAGTTCCTTCACCCTCTATGAGCTTCACTAGCCCCTACAGTAATAGTTCCTCCTGCTACAACTTACCTCACCAAACCTCCTCTGTGCTTGGCCTTTCGGTAAGTATTTCATCCTCCTTCTAGAACCCTCCTGAGAACTTCTCTATGCTCCTTCTAGACTTACTCCCACAACTCATCTGTATGAAGGACACAACTGTCCTCTTGTATTTCAATCCTCATTTGAAATACTAGATCCTGACGACTCTTCTTCTTCCTCTCTCAGAAACCCTCACTGGTTCCTTCATCACTGTCCCTAAGGCTATGATCTTCTTCTGCTGAGATGTCTTTACTTCTACTGATACCACTTGCATGCAAAGTATCCTCTTCTTTACAGACTACTAGTCTGTCTTCTTGCCTTCTCAAGAACAGTCCTACTCTAATACCAATTGATGGGATATATTAGCTTAGTCCTGCCCTTACCAAGGATCATCCAATCTCTAATGTTCTTATCCCTTGAATGTCACACCCTACCAGGTTTTCCCAAACCCTTCCTATACCTCCTAGGCTCTACCTCTAAGCTTAGTTCTCTATTAGAGCTTGTCTCCTCTTTACACCTTATCTTGCTTAAGCTCCCTGGTGTACTAGCATTCAAATACTTATGTTCATAAGACCCTTTTCATCAAAATTGAGAAACTTCACTCCATGCATAGCATTTACCCATATCATCCATAACCCAAGTTCACACTTTAGCTCCTAAAGGATTCTCACATTATATGAAGCCTATCACATATAGCTTATGTGCTTGACTTAGTTCAAAGGTCTAAATACTCATAACTATAAACAACACGAGAGAGTGCTATAGCATACCTCCATCAAATGCTCAAACCTTACTTACATGATTATAAATGCAATACTGGTGGCTTAACTAGGCACTATGACAATGGTCTATCGCATTTCTGGAAAGTGTTTAAACTATACACTCTGGCACTCATTCCTTTAGCCTGGAATTTCAACACACGATTTACTCCCTGTCACCATGTTAAATCTCCATGCACTATATTTTCAACTTCTGAATGTGATGCCACTCCTTCGACCACCACCTAATACTTCAATGCAATCCTATTGCGCATATCGTCTCCACATCAATCCTTGACCATTCCTCCATCGATTTCCACCATTTGATCCACTTAGGACGCATAGGAGGTGTAGGATCTTCTGTCAACGATTTATTCAACTACCTCTACACAAAACTCCATTTGTCTCTGCAATTTCCTATGTAGAAACCCTCCTGGAACAAACGACCTTAGTTTCCTTCGACATCAGGGTTAAACCAATCGTTTTAACCTATGAAAATGAACTCCAAGTTCCTCTGCAATTTCTCCCTGCAGTCGATTCATTACCTCTGCGTTCCTTCATACAGAGCCCTCATGCACTCTCGTAATCACACACTATTTCTTGACCGTGATCTTGCGCTCTGTCTCTATTCCATCAAAAATACACCAGAGACTCATATACATTCAATCTTCAATTGATTCTCTAGGCATAGCTACTCCACTATTCAAATCTGTGTCAATGATATCACACATTGCCATTTTTCCCAATCTAGTCGACCTTCGCGCAATACGTTCGACCTTGCACCATTTCAATTGCCATTATTTTACACAGAGTCCTCATTGACTCTCGTCTTTACAAATTTTGATCATCCTACACAGAGCTCAACTCGATTCACAGAGAAAATTCTAGTTTAATTGCCAGGACATTATACTCAAGCCTATCATACACTCACTACAAAGTTTTGAGTACCTTCCATAACTCCAAGCGTGGAATCATGCATGAATACTATCATTTTCCAGAGTCTTATTAAGCCTTAAATGGCTCCTTCAGGTTCATATGTACTCTGCAACTGCATACAGAGCTTCCATCATTTACTTCGATTGCCCAAAAAAGATTATATAGAGTATAAAGGAAAAAAAAACATTACACATAGTATATTCAAACTATAACAAAGACAAAAACACATAGTCAGGATGAATCGACTTTCTCATTAAAAGAACAAAACTGTACATCTTCCATAAGACCCTAAGCTCCTACCCCTCTCTTTCAAGAGTTACCAATTTTATTCCATTCCAAGAGAGAGTTTCTTTCATCTCTTCCACTAACCCCTACAATTCAGCCACTTAACTCTATAATTAGAAACTCATCATTACTTCCCCTATGACTCATCTAACTACTAACTGAAACAACAACTATCCATTCCCTTTCTTTAGGAATTCATTACATACCTTTGATCATAAACTGACACCTAACAACTACATCTATTCTATATCTATGCTTACTAAGAAATATATTCTTTTTTTTTCCTCATGAACTTTTACAATGGTCCCTCCTTGGGCTGATGCCTAGACCTAAAGGTTTGATTAAAATTTTAGCACTGGACCGTGAGAGTTAATTCTCCTGCATCATCTGCCCAAGAATCATAAGGTTCCCTAGGATTATAAAAATCCTAACGGAGCTACCACTACTGATCAAGATACCATAGTATCATCAACACTACTCCCCCTTTCGAGGAAGGTCCTTTCAGACTATACCAATCTTGTCTCGAAAGTATTTAAACTTTACACAAGATAGAGGCTTGGTCTGCAACCTTCTCATCTGACTCAACATATTGGAGTTTTATAGCTCCTCTCTGCATCATATCATGGGTGAAGTGATACCGGATCTCTATGTGCTTCGACTCATCATGGAACACATGGTTCTCCATCATTTTTATACAACTTGGTTATCACATAGAATCACGATGGCTTCCATCTCTAGATCAAATAGATCGGTCAACAACATCTTAATCCATATGGATTCACAAATGGCGGAATATGTAACACTGTATTCTTCTTATGCCATGCTTAGAGAAATACTGAATTGCTTCCTACTTTGCCATGAGATCATGGCTGACCTCAAACTGAAACAACATCCTAAAGTGCTCTTTCTATCAGAAACACTTCCATATCAATCTAAATTGGTGTAACCACTCAGTATGAAGTCAACATCTCTAGTATAATAGAGACCAAAATTCAACGTACCCTTAAGGTATCTCATCATATGTTTTGCAACAACAATGTGAACATGTCTGGGTTCTACTGGATATTGACTCAAGGAAAAAGATATATCTAACCTGGTATTCGTCAGATACATCAATGAACCAATAATATGTTTTAACAGAGTAGCATCAACCAATTCTGAAGAGGTATCTACCAGGAGCTTCAATTCGTTTCCATGGGTGTGTACATGGATTTTCATTTCAACATGTCAACGCTTTTCAATTTTAACTACATAATTCCCTTGGTTAAGGAAGATCTTCTCTGTTCTCTACCAAACTTCAATACATAAGAGATAATTCATTTAGGTCTTCCATCAAACTCCGTGGCAAGCTTCTTCTGCAATTTGTGATGAGATTTTCTTCATCTTGTCAAGAATACATCATCTACATATAGTAGTAACATCAATGGCTCATCATTCATAACCTTGAGATAAAGGTTAGAATCAACTTTACTCTTGGTAAATCCCAAGCTTTTCATGAAACTGTAAATTCTGCCATATCAAGCTCTAGGAGCTTGCTTCAATATGTAAAGATCCTTCTTCAACTGGCAGACATGAGTCTTTCTATATTCAATCTTCAAATCAATTTTTCTCATTACACTGTACCAATCTGGTACACTTGCTTAGCTGCAACTCAATCTGCACAATCATGTGCTAGCTCTATGTGCTTTTTGCAAAGAACTATTTGGCTCACTGATTGAGAGTATGCCATCTCCTCTTTCTGCAACTATTCCTTTTGTAACTGGGACTCTGCACCTACACCTGATCTAAAGTTGAGAATGGTTGCTCCATTCTCACTGTGACTGCTGAAATATGGGAGTAATTCCTCTACTCCATCATGGCAACAACTTCATATGAAATTGAGAGTGGCTCAATAACTAATACTAAAGATAGCTCTTCTTATTTTATGGAGGTAACTCTATCTTTCATTGTAGTCATGTCTCTATGACCCAACTAATGTACTGCACCAACTACCACTCAATTTTTAAATATGGGGATTGCTCCCCCTACATATCATACTATATATGAATCATGGTTGTTCTGGTTGTCTTCATAAATACTGGAACTATTTCTTCAATAAGTGTCTCGTCATAATATTCTCCCTCTTGCTGAGAGAATTCTCTAGACACACATCAGGATTTGAACATCTGCAACATGCTTGATATGTATAGATCAATCTTGGAAGTCAATATTGACTTCTCTTCTAGTCTCACGGAAGAATCCATATCCTAGTCTTTTTGACTGGCTTCCTTCTCTGTTACTGAAACAAGGGAATATTCCCAGGAGATTTCATATATCCTAAAATATTCTGAAGCTACGATCTAGTCTTATCACAACATCTGTCTCCCAATCCTGTAAGTTGTCTCTTCATCTGATCCATTCTGAGATCAGGATTACTCATGATTTCTTCTGAGTCTACAAGGACTTCATTATGAAATACAGATTCAGGCTTCAAATGAGATTTGCTTCCTATTCTAATGTTTGGTCATCTTCCAAGCCTTCTGCTCCTTTCAATCAATCTTCATATGAGATACTCTGAATCTCAAGAGATAGCTTCTTCTTCATATTCTTTGGTACATGAGTGTATATGATCATGTACATAGTCTACATGTCTCATATAATATGTTTCCTTCAACAACCTTCACTATAGCTTCCTAAAGGTTATCACCTGTGACCTGAAACAAGGTCAACAAGCAAGAATAATACTCTTTTTGTAATATTAGATCAAACAATAACACGAATAATCATGACAGTAGCTCCTTTAGAGAAATCACTTGTGACCTATCTGAAGTAAATATCAAAAGTAAGAAATACAATACGAAATGAGGTCAACACTCTTATAGTATTGTGGTCAAACATTCCTCCATGGCAACCTAGAACTAACACAAGAGATTTCTCCTAGAGGAGATGTTATTTTGTATCACACAAATAATTACATTAAGCATTTATCTCAATATGCTCACATGTTAACAGGTATAGTACTTTTCAAAGACTAGTTATCAACTTGTCATGTGCAACTTTGAATCTTGTCAACTTAATTAATCAAACCTGGAGCCTTGTCCTCAAGAAAGAGTGTGCTACTTTTCTTCCAAGTCTTCTTCACTCAAGATGACAAGTGCTTTCTTCAACCTATCTTCTTGTACTAAGACAATATTCTATCTTGACAGAAGGTTGGGTTAGAGAATAAACTCTATGATCTCAAATTTAATCCATCTAATAACTTGAATTTAATTTTGATCAAAGGTTAGTATCATGGTCATAGCTACAACATGCAACAATGATCAAAATAATGTCATAACAAATATATGCATATCCGAATACTCACACCTGGGTTGCATAATTCCTTTGAATGTGTTGGATCTTGAGATCCTTCTGGATATATGGCAAGAGATCCCTTCTCCTAAAAATACCCTTTAAAGCTTAACAATTTAAACATATGTGAGTAAATACCTCTGATAGCATTTGTAGGTAGTGGTACCATCTGGTAGAAACAACAATGATCACCAACTCTTAAAAACTTCAATGGTGACTACAATTGGCACTATGACTGATACTTCAACTAGTACGACAACTACAATTGATACTGCAACTGGTTCTGAGACTGCAACTGCAACTGCAACTTAGGGTTTTATGAGGAAACCCTAATTTTTCAAAGTTCAAATTTTGAAATTTTGATCTAGGGGATAGATGCACTGAGCTGAGGTGAGTAAGATGGTGCAGTCAGATTTCTAAAAATCCAAATTTTACCCCCTCAATCTTGACCAGTGGATTTATGGACTAGTGCTTCTAGTTTTCTGGTTCTTCTAGTTTTCTAGTACTTCTGGTACTATGGTACTTATGGTACTTTGTGAAAACTAGGGTTTCACTTTCCAGGAGATCTACCCACTAAAAAGGTGTGCTGAAGGTGCCAAATAATTCCTTGGGTTAGGGCACACTTTTCTAGATGGTTTTGAGGCTGAAAATATTCTTCAATAAAAAGCCCTAATTTTCATGTACGACAATAGTGATGTTTTTCTTCTTCTTCTGAAAGATTCTCTCTTCAGCTTAGCTCTAATACCATGTTAAGGATTAAGCTATTATTAGGTTTCTTTTCAATTCACTAGATAACCATAGCATATATAGGATCATTGAGAAATACACAATCATAAGAGACACATCATTTATCCCGGGAAACCCTCATGGGGGAGAAAACCCAACAAAAACTTCCTTAATATAGATAGCCAATACAATGCCAAGAGATAACTCAAACAATACAGAAAGTCCTCTCCCAAGAATGCACCTCTCTCTCTCTCTTCCTTCTTCTCCAACTGCAACTCCAAACTTGCGCATTGATGAACAAGTGAGTGAATGAACAAATGAGGTGTTGGCCTCTCTTATTTATACAATCTGGTAGGTGTTGAACTGAGGTGTCTTTTCACTAGCAGGGCTGACTTCTCAATATGGGTGGTTATAACCACTTTGATATATTCTGGGGGCCAACTTCTCATTTAGCATATTACAATTAGGGTTTGACCAAACTGCAAAAGGGGATTTGGTCATTTACAATACCGACATGATCAATCCGCAAAAGGGGATTGATCTACTAAATAATACATCAATAATAAATAGAATACTCTTTGTAGTTACATTATTTCAACAATTTTAAGGGTCTCATACATAACAAAATAATCTATATTATGAGTACTGATTATTCTATGAATTACATTCCTTTTGTGGGTTTCACCCAACCCTTCAATATTCATAGATAACATAATCATTTTCAACGTTTTTGGAGAAACCCCATCTCTAAAGGTCCCCTAGAATAGTGAATATGTTTCTTTCCTTTACTTATTATTCAACTTTTCCATTGTTATTTCTTTCCTTTACTTATTATTCAACTTATTGATAAAACTAGTGGCATTAAAAAAATGGACATTCTAATAATCTACATATTAAGTAACATTCCATCTTCCATATGTTATTTTTGAAGAGTCTAGTAACCAAATTATTAAGTTATTTTCATTAATAATTTATTTATATTTTTTAAAGGATTCATTGAATTCAAACATGGTTGAATATTCAAAATCACTAATTAATGCACCCATTCATTAATAAACAACTCCTTATATGCCTCGTCCTATAGCCAATAATGATTAAACATGAAAGGGGTTGGGGGTTTTACATCACCATTCTCTATTTGAAGAAATATTGGAGAGTGATACAAGATCCACCCAGTAAAATTGAATATCTAACCTTAGTATGCTTTGTCATGATATCATTTAAATTAAAGGACCTATCAATCTTGTTTGAATTTCCATTTCCATTTTTTCTTAAGAGATTATTTCTCCATATGCGAGTCAAATTCATTGGTTCCACATTACATAGATTTTCTTCTTTAAAATTTTATGAATAAAAAAATATAATAATGCGTTAAACATTCTATCATTACCTCACACTTCTCCTCTCTCCATTTTAAAGTTTACATATCCACCTACAATGACATTCCCCTTCTTTATGATTTCCATTTCGAACAATTTCTCCTATAATTCCCTCCAATTTCCATATGGTTCATACTTATTTTGAAGTTTACATCTCCATGTACAATGACAGACCCCTTCTTTATGATGTCCATTTCGAGCAATTTCTCATATAATTCCCTGCAATTTCCATATGGTTCATACATATTAAAGAGAGTAATAATCTTCCCCAAATCCCATGATTTCACTTCTACCTTATTCCCGAGTAGAGAATATTTGAGTTGAGAATCCTACATTTATTATTCCAACTCATTACCTGACCATCCCTTACATCAAGAGCCAAAAAATCCCAACTTTTGAGCATGTCCTTAGAGTATCAATAACTACACTACTAACCACCATTATTTCCCACGACAAAATAATATCTACACTATGAGTATCAATTAATCTATGAATTGCATTTTTTTTGTCCGTTATGCCAAATCCTTGAATACAAATAGATATCATAATCATTTTTAACCTTTTTGGAGGACTTGCTAGCTCTAAAGGTCCCTGGAATAGTTATTTATTTTCCTACATTTACTTCATGTTTAACTTTTTCCATTGTCAAGTGTATGTAGGACTTTCTTCCTTGTAAGGGGCCTCTGGCATTGTCATCACCATCCATGTGGATGGCCCCTTCCATGTCTAAATCATGTATATCATCAATTGATTGTTTCTAGGAACTTAATTGATACCTTGTCACTTTCTTCATTTCATTTGGACCATTTTGTATCTTATTGCTAATATATTCTACCTTATTGAAATCAATACCTTCCCACATACCTCAATTGGAACTAGTTAGGCTATGTTCCTTTTTCTTTTTAACTCTCACTCCTTAAGACCAATAAAGGCTCATTCCGTAAAAATGAGAACTAGGGGTCCTTCGAGTATGACTTGTTAACATGGATTGATTGCACTTTCCCAATAATAAGAGAGATCTTTTTCACCTCTCCTAAGGATTTGTATGGTTTAATATGTTCCACATTAGAAGTAGTGTTCTAGTAGGAGAATATGCCCCCAATACTCGTATAGACCATCCTCAATCTTTGACGTATTGTTCTCAAGTTGCTTTCTAAAGCCCACATAAGCCACATTTCTAGTCTAAACCTAAGGAGAGAACTGGTGTGTCTCTTTATATTATTCCTCATTATTATTTCTTATTACCATTCAACCAAACAAAACTTCCTCCTTCTCATTATTTGTCTTATTACCATTCAACCGCACAAAACTTCCTCTAGCCATTATGGGCCAATGAGGTATGACCTTGGATCTTGTTACCCTTTGAGCATAATCCTTCTTCCATTATATGAAGGATAATGCATTTATTAAGATTGATAGCAGTAGTGGCATCAAAAAGGGAACATTTCAATAATCTAGATATTGAATAGCATTCCATATTCCCTATGTTATTTCTTGAGAATATGGTAACCTCCTTATTATGTCCATTTCAACACACAATTTTACTACTATTCTATTGATTTGGCTACTTCTATTCTATTTATTTGGAGCAATGGTTTGCACAGAGATAAAGGAACCTTCCTAGAGTGTTGCCTTTGTCCATCAATTTTTGGTCCTTCCAATTTTTTAATGGAAACCATCGAAATATTAAACCACATAGATTGATGAGTGTATGCCTCTTTTTTGGGCCAAAGAACAGTTCCTATTTTTTTAGTGATAGGTGAGAGTTGGTCCAAAACCAGTGATGAACCTTGATCACATCTTTGTCCTCCACCAATGAATTGTTTTCTATCTAGTTTTTGGATAAAATTTTAAAAATGAGGACATATCCCACCTCCATAACTAATTTATTTTCCACTTAGTGCCTCAAGGAGACTTAAGAAATAAATCACCTGTAAAATTTTCCCACCAAAGACAATCTTTGATAATGCTTGATCTCGTCTATGAGACTACCTTCCCAATGATCAATCTCAACCTCTCCTTTCTCTTCTTCACCACCTAGGATCACCTTTATGGTTGCATGTTCTCATCCAACTTCTTTTCTAGTTTCTCTTTTGCCTTGGGATCTGCCTCATAATCCACTACTGTCACCAAGCGATCACCATAGTTAATTTCCTTTGAGCACTTGCAATGGACAATTCAATGATGTCGAATGAAGTGGCCAAAGACACTTGGCTAGGCTCTCTTGTACCCCTTAATTCATGGACAGGAGATCTCAAAGTGTTCAACCCCTTATCAATTTGTGTGTTTATGTTTGGTGGTTGTGGTGGGTTGGAGTTTTTTGTGCCTTGGTGTGTTTGTGTGGGGTTTTCAGTGTCTTTGGGTTCCAAGTTAATAATATATGCTACATCTTAATAAGGAATGACATATAAATTAGGTGATTTTTATTTTTATTTTAATAGAAAATTAAAAAAAAAAACATGCAAATATGTATTTTAAGAAATAAAAAAAAATAAAAAAATAATCACGTGCACATGCATGCATTATTTTATATTTATAATAGAATTCCATTTTCTATTGTGAACACTATGACAATTTGATGGATGAAGAATACATGATAGAAGAAAAAATGTCTATACCATCAAGAAGGATGATGAAAAGATACAATTATTTCCATTGAAGGATGGAGACCCTAGAGAAATATTTCTATCATTTACAAAGTTCCTAAGCATGGTTAAAGAAATGAAGGAACATTATGATTTTTAGAGAAGAGTTGAGCTAGACATACAACATAATGATGAAGTTGAAAGCTCTTGGAAACATGTAATTTTTTAGGACATGGAATAGACATACAACATAATGATGAAGTTGAAAGCTCTTGGAAACATGTAATTTTTTAGGACATGGAATATTTGCTAAAGCGATGTGTAGACATTGTGTAAAATGACAATTTCAATGGCTTGTCACCTAAGACAAGAATTGTGCATGACATGTTGAGAATTTTATTAAATATTTTTAGCATACATTTATGAAAAGTAAAAAATTACTAAAATGGAAGGAAAAGAAGAGAAATCGAGCATATCTAGCTTGAGTTGGATAAGGTGGCAAGCATATCTAACACTAGTTGGTGTTTCCATTACTAAAACTTAACAATACTCTACAAAACTAATTGTAAAAATATAATTCATTAACTCAATCTGTATTGCACTTGGTCTATCTTTATATTTTCGATTGCATTAATTATAAGCATTGTATGTGTAAAATTTTAACCAACTAATCACAAAAATGAAGGTCTAGTTATAATGTCAGTACATTACCTTTTAAAGGGCAATGAAGATCGACGGAACAACATCCTAACTAACCAAATCGCAGGGAATGAACAAAGTCCAAAAATCTTGTTTTCCACGCCTATATACATTCATTTTTATTACGGATTGAATCCATTTATATTAGGGATTGAACCAGAAGAGAAATCACATTACATTACGGATTGAACATGGGTGAATGGGAAGCACATTTACCACTTTGATAGAAAAATTACACAAGATGGAGTACCGATTGATATACATAATTCCCTTTGTATTTTGTTTTTTAGTATTTCGTTCTTTAAAAGCTTTGATTCTCTGTAACTGCCCTCTCAATGATTCTCCGTTACAGCCGAGTATCTTCCTCTTCTGTTATATCTACATCTGATAAGTTATTTTGAGAGTCACACCTTCGTAGATATCTTCTGTTATCTCTACCTCTGATAAGTTATTTTGAGAGGCACACCTTCGTAGATATCGTCGGTGTCTTGGATGTGGGGTTGTCGAACAGAATGAAGGGGGCACTACATTTCTTGTTGATTGTCTGCAGAGTTTCTCCTTCCCCGATGATGTATATCTCCTCGCATTGATATTCCTTCCTAACTACTGCCCGGGCCGTAGCAAGAGCTGTCATAAACACAATGATAAACAAGAAGGATAAACTCAAAGAGAAGGATTGGTTGTTTTCCATAGCAGCTGCCATGATTATTGAAAATATATGCGCCAAAGTGTTAAATATAATGTAACCTCAACAGGCTGACTGTACACTACCAGCTGTCCTGGCCAGCTGTACTTTATTTTCTTGATTTTCTTGAGCCTATTTAGCTCAGCTATTTTCTTTTTTCACATTACTTCTTTGTTAACTCTTCTCATTGTACTTTCTCCTTACATTCTCAATATATTGAATACTATTTCTTCTCTATTCTTTCTCTCTGCATTTCCTGCTTCACAATTTATCATGGTATCAGAGCTTCAGCAGTAAGACTCTTCACACAGACTGGAGAGCAACCCGATCCTCAAACAACGCAGAGCTTACAATGTGAACGAGAGAACAGGATGCGAGCTACTTCACAAATACTGGAGAGAAAGCCGTTGTCCACATTTTTCTCAAAAGATCGTCATGGGAAACTCCCATGAGGAAGCAGAGACTGCAGAAGTAGAAAGTTTAAAGAATCATGAACAATTTTAGATACATCAAAGATTCTCGAAGAAGAGATGTAGGAGGCAAGAACATTTAAAGAATTTCGGGAAATATCTCAAATCCATCAAAGATTGCAGCAGAGAACAGTGAGCTTCAAAGAACTCGTGAAATTCTTTCAAATCTTTGAAAGATTCATGAATTTCTTTGAATTTATTTCCTTAGGAGAAACTCTTTGCAAGAACAACAAAGAACTTGTGAAAGCAGTCAAGAACAAGTAGTTACAACCATAAGATCGGAGCTGTGAATAGACTTGAGGCACAAATCGACTGCAGCAAGGACGAGAAGAGCGCAGAAACGACGAAAGATTTTCAACCGTCAAATTTGGTGCAGAGGACCGACAGTCGTCGGATCCGTGAGAAAGTGCATGAGGCTTAGGCCTCTGGAGCGCACATGAGAAATTTTGACTTGAAAAGTCATGAAATCATTAGGACCGTCCATCAAGGGACACATGGCGAGATCTTGGCATTTCACTGACTTGCAGGGTGTAAAGGTCAGAAGACTGCTGTAAGAATTCGCGAATCGCGAAAGCATGATTCATTCTAGACCGTTGGATCAAGAAAGATCATGAGTCGTTTATCTAACGCTATCACGAAATCAAGATTCGGGAGTTGGACGAGCAAAGGAGACTGCACTCCAAACCCCGATATGCGAAATCCTGAAAAGATCATAGCCGTCCATTCGTTAGGACACATGGTAGTAGATCCAAGCGTCATCAAAATTTAGGCATTTCAGAGTTCGGGATATTAGAGGTCTTGTTGACAAAGGTCGGGACACTCCATGGCGAAAGTCCCAAAATCTTGAAAAGATCACAGCCATCCATTCATTGGGACACATGGTGGAGATCGAGAAAACCGTCGGTATTTCGGCTACCGAGGTTTCAAGTTGAAAGAGGATTTGTGTCACCGGGGGTCGCAAGTCGCGAAATCGCGAAACGCAGGAGGACCATCCATCTTGAGGAGATGCATGGTAGCAATCCAGGATTTCAGGAGAATTTTCGAAAGGAGAAGGACACTTTACCATTTCGTCATTTCGCGTATCGGTATTTCGGGGGTCAAGAAGACACGAGATCGGGCGCTTGAGCCGCGAAACCCTGAAACAAGACTGTGGTCTTATGAGTAGTGGTCACATGGACCAAGGCATAGCTCAAGGGGCTAATGCGATAAAGGTCATTTCATCATTTCGGCCATCCAAGAGACAAGAGGTCGAGCGCTTTGTGTCATAAAAACCTGAAATAGGACTATGGTCATATGGGAAGTGGTCACATGGACCGGAAGTATAGCCTTGGTGCTAATTGTTGTTAAAGCCATTTCGGCAAATCGGCATTTCAGAGATCGGAAGGACGAAGGGTCAAGGACTCTTGACATCAAGAAACAAGAAGTCCCGAAACGCAAAATCTTGAAAAGGCGTTTGAATAAGCGTCGGGATATTTTGGATTTCGGCAAATTGAGGGACAAATAAATTAGTAGACTTGGTTTAGGCGCAAGAAATAGGTAAACACAAATTTTTCCAATTTTTTTTTTTTCTGTTTTCTTCAAATTCTTTAAATATGGCAACGTCTAGTAATTTAGGACCAACTCAAGGTCCGATTCTTCTTGGAAAGAACTATGAGTTTTGGTCTCTTCGAATGAAATCCTTCTTGCAAGCACAAGAGTGTTGGGATCCAGTGGATCTTGGATATGTGGAACCAGATCCAGCAGACCTTGCCGCCATGACAAAC
>SNQJ01S0031574.1:74430-88456 GCA_010110895.2 Picea sitchensis | reverse complement strand
AATTTTAAATGTAACAATCATAAAAATTATATATCATTTACAAGTTACAGTTTGTAAGAGACACCAATCTCTCTTATTTTGAGAACCAAATCAATGAGACACCAATCCCTTGTTTTCCAAGTACCAATTTGAGGAAGCACCAACTCCATGTAGATCAGGCTCCAACCCGTGAAGGACTCCAATCCTCTATTTTTCAAGCACCAACTTGAGGAAGCTACAACTACCTCTTTCAATCTTCCACCTATAGAGGACTACAATCCTCCCTTGCTCTTCCCTTCCACCCTCAATTCATGTGTATGTTTCAGGTTTCATATACTTCCTCAGACTCTGCTTTTGTTTTTGATATTCTAAATTAGACCACAAAGACACTCTCCTTCCAGTATACCTTTTTGTTTCTATAGTATTCCAACAGGTATGAAATTGAAACATTGTGTCTCTTCGTATGAAACGATGCACCTCTTCATTTAATTTAATAATAATTCTATAATTTTGTCATTAAAATTTTTGTCTTTAATTTCAAAAGAATTCAAATTGTAAGTTGTTCAACATTAATGGAATACCTGGGTGCTAAAAATCATTTACTATTGTTGTAATAGTTCTTTGAAAAAATATTGATCGTGAGGTGTTAATTATCTTAATCATATTTTTAGCTCTTATGAGTCGATCTCGGTTATGTATTTGACTCTTTTATTTTGGTCTCACACTTCCATATTGATCCAACAATCTATGATCAATATTTGTTGTCCATTGTCGATCCAATCATTGTTCCTCTAAAGTTACTCCATGCATTGTATGTGTTGGATCATTGAAGATCAAGATGTGTGATCCGTAAACATGAGGCTTATAGCCTATTCGTCTCACAAACACATAATTCTATGTTTAAAAACAATTATAGCTATGACTTTTTATATGATGAGAAATTCTTGACCACTCAAGCCACAAGTCGAGTCGAAAAATAAAATAGAGACGACCACCCAGAAGTCGAAATGGGAAAAATGAGTCAGCCAAAATGCAAGTCAGGTCCAGGAAAAGTAATTCAACCAAAGTCGAGTCGACCAATATTCAAGAAATGCAAGTCAAACTTATCAATTCGAGGTTGAAGGCAACATAAGTCGAAGTTACCCTAGTCAAATTCAGAGGCAATGCGAGTTGAATTTTATCCAAGTTGAATTAAGAGGAAATGCAAGTTGAAGTCAAAGGAAATGCTAGTCAAAGTTATCCAAGTTGGAGTCAGAGGCAATGTAAGTTGAATTTATCCAATTCAAATTCGAAGGCAATGCTAGTCAAACTTATCCAAGTCGAAGTCGGAGGCACTGTAACTTGAATTTATCCAAGTCAAACTCGAAGGCAATGCAAGTCGAATTTATCTAGGTCAAAGATCAAGATGTCTAATAAAGACTCTCATAACAGACCATTTTACACATTTTATTGAGCACTAGATTTTTATCTTTCCCCTTTTCATTTAGATAGGACAAATTTATTATCCATAAGTATTCATTTTTTTTTAAAAATGCATGAGTTTGAAAATATCATATGCACAATTTTGATGATGACGACCATAATATTGACCTCTTTGCATCAATGCCAATACCAACAACGTATACCCTCTTTGAAATCAGTGTCAAATTCATAACATTATGTCCAATATTGAGCATATTGATCTCCTTTGACATCAATGCCAACACCATGTCCAACATTTTCCCCCTTTGGCATTGATGGAAACACAGTAAAAACCCTTTATTTCTTAATTGGGTTTTACTATTTATTATCCCCCTTTGACAACAATGGAAGAAGGGATATTTATCTGCTCCCTCTGAGGTTATACTCCCTCTATCCATGTACTCCTCCTCTGATTAAATATGTGAAAGTCGATTATATATGGATATTACCCCCAATTTATGTCTAAGGTATTCAAAAGTACTCCTCGGTAAAGGTTTTATGAATAGATATGCAATTTTTTCTTTAGTATCCACATATTCCACTTTAACAATTTTTTGAGAAACCTATTCCCTTAAAAAATGAAATTTGGTTGGGATATGATTGTTTTTGAGTGCATGACATGATTTTTAGAAAGGTTTATGGCACTGATATTTTCACATTTAAGAAGAATTGCATGATCATAGTTTATTTGTAGGTCTTCCAAATTTTGTTACATCCAAATAGCTTGAGTGCAACACGAGGAAACATCAATATATTCAACTTCTGTTGTATATAGTGATATGGAGGGTTGCTTTTTACTTATCCATGGCACAAGACATTCTCCTAGGAAGAATGCACCTCTATTGGTTATCTTTCCTTCATCAACACTTCCTGCCCAATCTGCATCAGTATATGTAGTTAATGTGAAGTATTTTATCTTTGGATACCATAATCCAAAATCTAAGGTGCCTTTGAGATATCTAAAAATCCTTTTAAATGCCTTCATATGTGTCGCTTTAGGTGTATATTGAAATCTATCCACTAATCCTACAACTTGCATGATGTCTGGTCTTGTTGATGTTGCATATAATATGCTACCAATCATCGATCTATACATGGTTTGGTCTACTTCTAGTGATTCATCATCTTTTCCTAGTTTGCATCCTCTAATCATTGGATTTGTCATAGGTTTACAATATTCCATTTGAAACTTCTTCAAAATTTCCTTAATGTATTTTGTCTAAGGTATGAATATGCCTTTGTCTAATTGTGAAACTTGTAACCCTAGGAAGAATGTCAGTTCACCAAGAATTGACATCTCGAATTATTTTTGCATTTCTGTAGAAAATTGTTTGCTTAGAGGATTTATATTACTTCCAAAGATGATATCATCCACATATACTACACCAATAATCATATTTTTATTTTCAATTTTAATGTAAATATTGTTGTCAGTAGCTCCTCTTTTGTAACCTTGTTGTTGTAGATGATTATCAAGTCTTGAAAATCATGCCCTAGGAGCTTGTTAGAGACCATACAATGATTTATTTAATTTGTAGACATAGTCTTTATTTTATGATAATATAATCCTTTAGGCTCTATATAAAATTATTCCTCTAGATTTCCATTTAAGAATGTTGATTTGACATCCATTTGATATATTTTAAAACATGCAAATGCCAAGAACATTATGATAGCTTCTAATATGGCTACTAGTGAAAATGTTTCCTCAAAATCAATTCCTTCTACTTGAGTATATCCTTTACACACCAATCTTTCTTTATTCCTTATAACTTGACCATCTTCATTAACTTTATTTTTAAAAATCCACTTGGTCCCTACCACATTTTTGTCTTTTGGTCTTGGGACAAGCTCCTAGGTTTGATTCTTCTCTATTCGATCAAGCTCTTCATTCATGGCTTTGATCCAATATTCATTTTTTTTTGCTTCTGTAAATGTTTTGGGTTCTATTAGGGAGAGAATTTCTTGTTCCGATTCATATGTTATCTTTCTTCTTGTTTCAACTCCAACACTTTTGTTTCATATGATTTGAATTTTAGGATGATCTCTTTGTACTCTTCTTGATGGTGCTTTTGACTCTTGTCTTGGTGATGCTTCCTCTTAATTTTCTTCTTCACTTTGTGATTCTTCTTATTGTATTTTTTAGTTTCTTCTTCTTCATCATCATCTCTTCTTCTTTCATCAACTTGTGAATTGTCTTGAGATTAGACTGATGTTAGATCATCCACCTTTACATTTTCACTTTCCATAATTTTGTGTAGCCTCAAACTATAACATATGTAGGCATTTTATTGGATGAGGGACCAAGAAATATGCCTTCATCTCATATGAAATCAATTTTTCCTAGATTATCATCATCTCTTTTTATATAACATTTGCTCCCAATGACTCTAAAGTGTTTTACTTATGCTGGTCCTCCAAACCACAACTCATATGGTGTCTTGTCATGGTTAAATCTAAGTTGTTCTCTATTAATTATATATACTGTTGTATATATTTCTTCTCTCCAATAGATATCTGGGAATTTGGCTTCATTTAACATAGTTCCGACGATTTCTTGGAAAATTCTATTTTTCCTTTCAACAACTCCATTTTGTTGAGGAGTTCTTGGCGCTGAAAAGTGTCTTTTAATTCCATGAGCTTCACAAAAATCATTGAACTCATCTAAGGTAAATTCCCCTCCATTGTCTGATATTAGGCACTTGATTTTGAGATCAGTCTCATTTTCAACATGCGCTTTGAAAAAATGAAATTTGTTGAATGTTTTTTATTTCTCTTTAAGAAAAGATACCCAAGTCTTCCTTGTATAGTCATCAATGAATAAAATGAAGTGATTTTTACCTTGCATGCTTTTAGTTCTTGTTGGTCCACGTAGGTCAGTATGAACAAGTTCTAATGGTTTTTATGTAGAGTATTTTTTTGTCTTGAATCTTACTCTTTTCTGCTTTCCATGTTGTCAATGACTACAAATAGAGTTTAAAGGTTTAATAATATTTCACATATCTCTCACAACTTCATTTTTACTAAATTTTATCAAATTTTCAAAACCTTATGTCCCATTCTTCTATGTCATATCCAACTTTCATCTGTTTGGCTCATGCAAAAAAATTATTCTTCTTCTACGTTTAAGATATATACATCGCTTGTTGTCCTGGGTACAACAACCACTAATTTCCCTGAGCATTCTTTTCTAATTTCACATTTTTGAGAGTCAAATATGAGTATGTGTCCTCGATCACATGTTTGGCTCACACTGAGGAGATTAGGCTTCATATTTTCAACTAATAGCACATTTTCTACTTTAGCTATGTTATTTCCTAGACTGACTATACCCTTTCCAAGTATCTTGGCATAGACATTATCTCCAAAAGTAATTCTTCCTTTTTCTTTCCTTTTCAGGCTCATGAATTTGTCTTGATATCCTGTCATATGCTTTGAAAATCCACTGTCAATGTACCATTGAATCCTTTTATCTTTATCATATAAGGCTACCTTACACTCTGTTTCATTTTCTTCCATTTGTTTTTCTTTCCATGCCTTCTTATGCTTTTATTCTTGAATGTTGGAAGTATTTATGAGATGATTTGGTAGTCTACAATCACTAGCTTTATGACCATAATTGTTGCATTTGTAGCATTCAACATTGTAATCTTGTAATGGAGAGAATGAATTATATTTTATATTCTCTTTATTATTATTATTCTTGTTGTTATTATAACCATATCTTAGAACATTCTGATTATTGTTCCTTCCATAATATTTACAATGTCATGCTTTATGCCCAAAATTATTACATGAGAAATAATATCCAAGAAAGAGATGTTGATACCTTTTTGGGGAAGTTCTTCTTGTATTTTTATTCCTTCTATATTTATTTTCTTTTGAAAGGAGAGAAAAATTATGTTGATTAGAATCAGTCTTTAATTTTATTTCCCTTTTGAAAGAGCTCTGAAGAACAGCTGCATAACTTTTTTTTATTTTTGTTAGTTTCCTTAGATGTAGAGTTAAATCCTTTGTTAGAATTGTTTTGATAATAAGCCATTCCTAACTTATTGCATCATGATCTTTTACTGTTAAGAATATCATCCAATATTCTTGAACTGTTTTCAAATCATGATTGGTTGTTTCCTTTCTCAAGTTCTCTTTTTAGAAGAACAATTTCAAATTTTATATTTTCTTGGTTTAATTGCTTTTCATTGAGTTTTTTACTTATGACCTCTTCAATTCTTTTGGCTTCTTGGAGTTGAGTCTTCAAATCAATAATGATTTTTTCTTACTCCTTGATGGTTTTAAAAACTTCATTTCTCTCGATTTTTGTTTTTCTTCATATTCTAATAATAGTTCTCTTAATGATTTGTTCTTCTTCTTATATTTTCTCACTTATTCAAGAGCACTAGTAAGTTCCCCTTCAAGGTGTAATTATCCTTCAACTTCAGAGTTTTCTTCATTATCAACAACATTATTTTGAGATTCTATGCCCATAAATAAAAGTTATGTCTCGTCATCTTCACTCATGTCAGATGAACTACTGTCTTCTTTGGAGTAGAAGTTTTACTTTTTCTTGTAGAATTTATTCTTATTTCCAATTTTTCTCTTCTTAAGTTATTTATGGTTATAAGTATCTTCACCATCACTATCCACCTTCTTGGGATAGGGACATTTAGAGGAAAAATGCCCAACTTTGCCACGGTTGAAGCACTTAAGGGGTAACTTCCCTTTATATTTCCCAGATCCTTTCTGGAGTTTCCTTATAAAATTGGCCTCTTCTTCATCTAATATGTCTGAGTGATTTTCATTTGTCACATGTGCATGGTTCTTTGTTTCTTTTGATGCTTTGAAGGTTGTTTCCATTTTTTATGAATTTTCTTGCTTGGTTATCATTTCATAGGCTATAAGAATCCCATGAATTTCATACATTGTAAGTTTGTCAAGGTCTTCTTGATAGTCAAAGGTGGATACCTTGGCATAATATCTCATTGGTAATGATCTCATTGGCATCATATCTCATTGGTAATGATCTCCTTCTCTAATTGATATGACTATTTCATCCACTCTTTGAAAGTATTCTGCACTGTTTTCTTCCCCTTTCATCTTCAGACTTTCAAACTTTCCTATGTATGTTTGAAGTTTGGCTTGCTTGAATTTTCCATTTCCTTCATAAATGAATTCAAGTTTGTCTCAGATTTCTTTTGTTGACTTACAGTGCGTCACTTTTACAAATATAGGATTTGCTAATCCACCCATAATTTCATTAACAACCCTTGAATTATCATTGCAGAGTTTATTTGCAAGAACATCTGAAGGTGTATTAGTTGGTGCAATGTAAAAATTTACCACAGATAGGAAAACATCACATCCAAGAGCCATTAGGTAAATTCTCATCTTTATACTCCAAAATGCATAATCATTTCCTTTGAACAATGGTGTTCGATATGTTCGAGGACATTCCTTCTTGTTGATCCATTTGATTTCTCAGAATCTTCCTTCAATTGGTTAGACTGTGGTGAAGGAACCTGCTCTGATACCAATTTCTTGAATGGTGTTCAATACTGAGAGTGGGGGTGAATCAACATTCATTCTTTTTCTAAAATTAAATTAATTATTTATTAATTTATAACAATTTATCAACAAGAATGTACATAAATCTAAATTTTAAATGTAACAATCATACAAATTATAGATCATTTACAAGTTACAGTTTGTAAGAGACACCAATCTCTCTTCTTTTGATCACCAACTCAAGGAGACATCAATCCCATGTTTTCCAAGAACCAACTTGAGTAATCAAAAACTCCCTGTAGATGCACAACAATAGTATATTATTTGGATTGTAACAAATTGGTTGGATCATATTACCTTTCTTTAAAACAAAGAAGTAAAATTTCATAACCAATATTAAAATAGGAACATAACACAACTGTTATTGAATCTTTTAAATATTTCTATACAAGAATTGTACATGATCTATTCGAAAATATGTGAATCTATTGGATATAAGAACCAAATATGTTATTAGGTAATAAATACGTTGCATAAATCTTAAATTGTGAAACCAAGAACATAGAATCATACAATTCAATACACATGATTTATTATGACCAACGATTTAAAAACTATTATTTATTTATACAAGAGAATTCTCTTGAATATAAATTAGCTAAAAATATTAATATTGTAACCGGAATATTGATAGATTATGGTGTTGATCTTCAACTTGAGGCTTGCACATTGTCATTTCCTTTCTCCTTCTAATCAACGACTTCATCGGTGCCTCCTAGCCAACGCTAGGGGTACTCTTTTTCCCCCTTAGCCCCCCAAGCCACAAAGAGATCACACATATAAATTCATATCAGTATCTAGCTCAAGCTTCCCTCGCAAGGAGAGGCTTCCACCTCTTATGAAAATCTTGTAGCCCAACTCACACAAGTAAACTAGTCACAACCAAATTTGACAACATTTCAGTCATCCAACAATAGGGTGCTCTCCTCCTTCCTCTTCCTTATTTTTATAAGAATATGTGTCTTGACACTTATCAATTGATGCATAATTAAATATTTTTTAATCAATAAATTAGATATTATTCACCCTCACATATGTCACACTTCCCCCAAGTTTCACATGTTTATTTTTTTTTAATTAAGTAAATCTTGAATTTTTCTCACCCCCATAAATAATTCCTAGATTTTCTCCTAATTGTCCCTTAGTTCCCCAATTTATCCTTTATTATGTCTCCTAACTAATTTACAGTTGGATTTTGATTATGAATCTTCTATTAGTTAGGATTTAGAGTCTAGTTTGACTTAGAATTCTAACTCTATGTTGACAACCCATTCTCTCATGAAATAATTTCTTTTAATTAAAAAAGAACTTTTTATTAATTTTATGCACACATTGTGCACATGTCTTAATTTTTATTCTCCCTTTTCTAGGTTTTATTTAGTCTAATATCTCTTAGATCTATTTCTATAAAATTTATTTAGGCATAACCATTAGACTTAGATTTTATTATGTTTCCAGTTTATAAATTTGTATAAATTTATATTCTCTTTTTTACCAGTTCTAAGTATTTTTTTTTATTCTCTAAGGTCTTCTATATTTTTATTAACTCATTAATTTATTCATCCGACATTCCCTTTAAGATGCACCTACGTGCTCCAAGGGTTGCACTCACCAATTGAATTAGTTTGGAAGTTGTTTGACGCTTGGAGTCAATACTCCACTTGTAGACCTTGTGTGAGACTAAGGGATTGCAATGGAATAAGGAATCTGCCTTATTACGCGCCCCTCAGAAAACATCATGAGCGACTGTCTTAGTATTCCCTCATGACATTGTGAACCTATCTGGAACAAGGTAGTTGATAACCTTTAGTTCAGGTCACATTGGGAGTGTTAATAAGATCTGACAAGGACACTTCCACACCTCTCCCTCATCTATCTAATATATGTGTATGACCCCTTTACTCCATATGTGAGACAGATTAGCAAGAGTCACCATGCTTGCATCCACTGACAAAGATAATATTAATAACTCTTATACACTAAATCCATAACTGAAATCATCAAAATGCATGCGTAATAAAAACAAGTACTTATAATCAAAGTCAATAATCCACTCCTTGACTCAATCCAGAGTCCAAGTAATTTTGTCAATGCCATCAACATCCTCATCATGTCACGTTTCCTGCACACTCAAGAAACCTCATCATACTACATGTCAATGATATACATCAATATTAATAACATATCAAAATTTCAATACTAAATCATAGCATAAACTCATAAACCAAATCAGATAATCACAATGTACCATGTTTAGCCAGATCACTTGAACGCAAGTGTCCTCAAAGAATAATTGGTGTTATGGAAATTTGGTCAGTGAAATTTGGATGTTACATACACCCCCTCTTGTTTTAAACTTTGTCCTGAAGTTTGTACAATCTAACAAGGAAAACAATAATTATAGTTGCTACTATATATATATATATATATATATATATATATATATATATATCAAGCTCTTAAAATAAATATGGAAAATGTTGACGCATCTCATGTGCATCCTCCCAGGTGGTAGAATGTGAACTATAATTGTCCCACTAAACCTTGACCTGATCAACCAATAGACATCATAGCTGTCGAGTACGATGATTGAGTATGTGGATTGGCTCTTCTATGAGAGAACCCTTGTTTGATACCTGCAATGAACTCAAATCAATAATATGTGATAGATCTGAAATATAATGACGTAAAAATGAAAGATGAAACACATCATGCATACGCCTCAAAGAATAAGGTAAGGATAGTCGGTAAGCCACTGGTCCTTTATTTTCTATAACTTTGAAAGGTTCCACAAACCTTGGAGAGATTTTATCACCATTTCCAAATTTAATCGAACTCTTATGCAGATTTACCCACAAAAACACTTTATCACCAACCTCATAGCTACGGTCTATATGATGTGCATATTCATAACTCTTTTGTCAATCTTGCACTTCATTATTCCTTTTATTTATGATTCACATATGATCTTCCATTTCCTGAACCACTTCTAGTCCCACCAAGACCCTATATTCTAGTCGATCCCAAATCAAAGGTGCCCGACATGGTCATCCATAGAGAAACGCAAAAGGTGTCATCTTTACCGAACTCTGGTAACTATTATTATACGTAAATTATACCAATGGTAAAAGTTCCTCCCATCATTTATGTTGATCCATCACATACATTCGAAGAATATCTTCTATAATTTGGTTCATTCTTTTTGTTTGTCAATCGGTTTCAGGGTGATATGTGGTACCAAAATTTAAATTCTTGACCAAATCCTCTTGGAAACTAGTCCAAAAACGTCCAGTGAATACCGATCCTCGATAAAATATTATCTTTCTTAGTACTCCATGCAATCTTACAATTTCATTAACAAAAAATCTAGCTATGTCAGGTTCTTGATATGTCATACGAATTGGAATAAAATGTACACTCTTCATCAAAGTGTCAAAACTACAAAAATGGAATCACGTCTCCTTGCCATCAATGGCAATCCAACAATAAAATCCATCGATATGAATTCCCATTTCAATTTAGGAATCGCATGTGGCTGTAATAATCCTTCTTGATGTCTATGTTCATATTTCACTTGTTGACATTCAAGACAACTCACCACATAGTTAACTGTTGAAATGGACACTTGACACTGAGAGGGAGGGGGTGAATCAGTGCCACAAAACTTTGGACAATTTTCCACTTTTCATAAATTAATTGAACAACATATATTTATTTCAATTTATCAACCAATATAAAAGAATAAATATTTTATTTATTTATTTAACTTGAATGAATACATAAGATCAATATTTGAATATATTCATCTTCAAGCACTTATGAGAGACCTAGCTCTTTGTTACAAGACCTATCTTGTAGTTCTCATATCCAACTAAGAAATGAGGAATCCAACCCTCATAACAAGTCCTAGCTTTTTGATCTCAGATCCAACTGAGATGTGAGGAATCCAATCCTCATACAAGACCCAACTTGTAAACAAGCACGAACCTGCTAGAATGAACCTTTATTCAATCCAGTATATATATATATATATATATATCAACAAATTCAACTACTCTTTCTTCTCACCATTCTTTTTTGTTTATATAGTCTTCCAACTGGTGTAAATTTGAATCATTTCATATTTTGATATTGAACCATTGTACCTTTTCATTTAAATGATAATGTTTAAACTTTAAATAATATGATTTTTCCTTTTATCCGTTATTTATAATGCTCATGATTTAACTCTCTTAATCATGATTGTGTGTCGGTTATTTTGTCTTCATGAGTTGATCACATACATGGATCGACTCATTATATCGGTCTCCTGTTTCTTCTATGTCCTTAGTTCACCAACAGATCATATTCGATCTTTTTACCGATTCTCTGTATTGTTCTAGTGTTAAATCTATATCGAATTATTCTACATACCTTAAGTTGTTTATATAAATAAAATCTGTATGAGGCACTTCCCTCAAACCATTTACATGTGACCATATGCACAAAACCACGGGGTTATTGACTAAGTGAAGTACCCAACACCTTATGGCTTATATGTTCGTAACCCATGACCGGGGGTTGGATCCAAGTCCTTCGGTGTTTTGTCCTTCAGGAATTTAGGCCTTTACGACCTTCCAAACCTACCGAACGAAATTTCATCGAAGTGCGTATACGGTATTCACTAGTAGATCAGATGTTCCATATTTAATTTTCTATGATCAGACTATCCTTACTTATCTAGAGGCTTTAATCACAATCAAATATCATGACTTAATCAAGAGTTGAGATGACCAATTCTATTTTATTCTGAAACTTCGACTATTCGTGGCTCCTGGACTCTGGAGTAGAAATTCCTCCAGAGTTATCACCTACTGAATAAGTCATAAAGCGGTCGTTACCTCTTGTTGTCGGTTAACACCTCCACTTACTCTATCCTTCCACTATGCCTGAGCATCGGTTGAGAATGCTCCCGAAGTAGATCAACGATTAGCGTTACTTAGTGATTTACGCTTACTTTATATTTCCACTGTACTTGATCAACGACTATGACTTAATCAAAGGTTGAGATGGACGACCACTATTTACTTCGGGACTCTGGGAGTTTGGGGGTTCAAAGGTCCAGATGATTGATGTTTCCAATTTCCACTAGAGTTGGTCAGTGTTGGAGTTGACTGTCTCCTGATCTGACGGTTGAGAATGCTCCTGAATTTATCTTATATCAATGATCAACGTTGACTTCAGCCTTCAGCGCTTTGGGTGATTTCTCCTACACAGATCTTCAAGCTTCCAGAGTACATTTAGCCGAAGTAGATCGGATGGTTGGATTTTACTTGCATGATGAACGATTCTCGTTCATTTAGGAACTTTAGGACTCCAAGAATTTGTTGGTGGTGAAACTCCCTAAGAAATTACTCCTTGAGTGATGTAGCTGTGGATGTCACTTGTTGACATGGCACTGACCAAGTGGCTGCCACATTTCACATAGATTCGTGACTTACCCATACCTAAAATGCTACTATCACCTTCACACTTGTCACCATTTGATTGTGCCACATATCCTTGATGACGTGGTCTGCTGACGTTGATCTCCTGATGTGTGTGCTACTTGTCTTTACTTTGTGACTTCGGAACTTCATGCTTCGGGTGAATTTACACGTTCTCAACCGATTCTCGCAAAAGTGGTCAGCACTGAAGTTGACCACTATCCTGATCCAACGGTCATCATGTATTCTCCAGATTTGATGGTCCTTCTTTAACCCAAAAAGGATTAACTCGATCCAAAGACTATTGGGAATTCGGGTATTCAAGATCTCAGGCCGTTTGCCTTGCTTATCCTATCCTTCTACTTTCCTTTATCCAATGGTCGGGATATTACCCGAAGTGTTACTTAGATCATATGACTTGCGTCTACTTCAGGACACTTTTTGGTTTACTCTATCTTTCCACTAAACTTGATCCAACAGTTGGGATACTTCTCGAAGTGTTCCTCGGATCGAACGAATCATGTCCACTTTGGGACTTCGGCCTTCGATGCTTCGGGTAGTTACTAGTGTTAGAAACTGGTTTCCCCTGAAGTACATACTCCCTAAGTGACATGACTTTCTGATGTCACTACTGACTTGGCACTGTCCGAGTGGTTGCCACATGTCACTTTGATTTGTGACTTTCATGTATCTGAAATGCCAATTGGATGTTGACACTTGTCACCATATGATTGCGCCACATGTCCTTGTGGACGTGGTCTGATGACATGGATCTCCTGTTGCAACACATCTCTTCCTCCTGGATCTAATGACTGTGATAAGTTTATATGAATGGTCTAGATTCATTTCGACCTTTGAGAATTTGGTTATCCATTCTGGGATTCTTTTATCTGGAGTAGTCAATGTCGGAGTTGACTATTGTTGATCTAATGGTTCCCATTTTCTATTCCAGATCGATGACCAATACTTAAATCTAAATAAAATCTTGATCTAACAGATGGGAAACTTCCCAAAGCTCCTACTTCAGATATATCGGTTGAGATATAATTGCTCTGACTTCCCCTCAATCTGACAGTCCTGGACTGTCCCGAAATGATAATGGACGGATCCTTTGCATCATCTCTTATGAGATTTTGGGTTTATACTTGGTTTCCAACTAAACCAAGGATATCTACATGCTCTGATCTTGTGAAATATAATACACTTCCTCTCCTGATATTTTAGGTAGATTCCTTTCCACCTCACGTTATGTCTTCTATGTGATTAATCCTAAAAACTATCTCAATGAACATTATTCTTCCTTGGATCCTTTGGAGTTTTCCCATGGGGATTTTGATCCTGGTGGAATTTCTACAATGCGCTCTTCCTTTTGAGCTTTGATTAATGTCCCTTCTTATCATCTTGAATCTCTGCATATTATTTGACATTTTCATTCTCTGCTAACTGTTATATTGTTGTCATCAATGATAATTCATCAATGGCAACTCATCATCACATCACAATGACATCGACTGTTGACATCAATGAAAACATATCAATGACAATATGTCCAACAATATCCC
>SNQJ01S0031574.1:52388-73195 GCA_010110895.2 Picea sitchensis | reverse complement strand
ATTTTTTAACAAAAATGATAAAATAATGTTTTCTTTCTCCTTCTGAGGTCATGCTCCTCCTAAGGTGATGCTCCTTTTTGTCTATTTTTATTCTTCTTGTATTCTAAAACTAACCCTACCAATGATTTTTCTTTTGACCACTAATTTGTAGATAGTCAAGATTTTCCATATGTTATTTTTAAAAACTTTTGGCATGATCCTTTGATTTTATAGAAACCAATTTAAACTTCTTTTTGTATTTTCTTTCTTTGGCTAACAAATTATAACATCATTAGAATTTGATATTGTCCCGTATTCTTTTATAGGCACATCATTTTCTTGAGCTTGATTTATTTCATATTGAATTTCACATTCTTTATTAGAACGTTCACCCATCATGTTCTTATTATTAATTTCTTCATTTTCAAGTGTAATATCATGTTTCTTGCTTTCTTCTTTAGATTTTCTTCTCCATATCTCTCTATGAGATATTCTGCTTTTGGATCTTCTCTTTCTAATTGTGTTTTTGGATATTTTTCATCTCCTTTATTCTTTCAACTTTTATTAGGTTTTCTCACTGACTTGAATGAATTATTTAAGATTGATTTTTTTAACTCCTACAGCTTTGGGATTTGTGCCCAAACATATCACAGTTGTAACATCTCATTGTATGACAAAAGTTTGTTGTGTGCCCAACACAATTGCATATCCAACATCTAATTGAGTTTGTGGATTTTCTTGTATATCCTTTCTCTAGTTTATTGCAGTCCATTCCTTTATGGCCAAATTTATGACAATAAAAGCAATATCCATTGAAGGTGTTTCCATTCTTGATTTTATTTTGGCTTGAGAGATCTGTCATTTGATTTTCTTCTTCATTTTTACTTCTATAGCTTCCTTCCTTAACAAAGTTCATGGCTTGTAATTGGTTTGTGATTGCATCGTTTCCTTTTGAGAAGGATGGTCCTTTCCTGTGTTTGTAAATGGTGCTCCACTTGTCACTGTCTTCTTTTGTATTGTATCCAAGACCAGTTTTGTCATCAACTGATCTTTGGCTCTTCCAAATCTTATCTAGGATAGTTGAGCTATTCTGGAAATTGAGAATCTTGTTTGTCTTTTCATTCATCTTTTTGAGATTGACTATTTCTAACTTCAACATGTGACATAATTCTTCCCTTTTGGATGATTGCATCATATGGGCTTCTTCATTTTTCTTGGCCTCCTTGAGTTGAATCTTTAGATTTTCATTACTATATTCATTTATCCTCTTAAGGTTGATCATTTCAGATTTCAACTTGTGACATGTCTCTTCCTTTTTAGTCAACTGAATCTTCAAGGCTTTTTCCACTTCCTTAGAATGTTCAAGTTGAGTCTTTAGATTGATGACTATTTCTTTTGTCTTATCCAAGACTTATTTGCATTTAATAGTTTTGTCATATGTCTTCAATTCTTCCATATATTTTGTTAGATAAGAAACTTTGGTTTTCAATATTTTGATTTCTTCCTCATATTCTAGCTGAATCCTTTTGAGGTTGATGGCTTCTAATTCAAACATTTGGCATGATTCTTCCTTTTTAGTTATTTGGATCTTCTAAACTTCTTCCTTTTTCTTGGTTTCTTCAATTTGAATAATTAGATATGCATTAGTAATTTCATTTATCTTTTTGAAATTGGTGATTTCCAATTCCAACATGTGGTAAGAACTTTCTTTCCTTGTTAACTGGATCTTTAGGACTTCTTCACTTTCTTTAGTTTCCTCAAGTTGAGTTTTTAGATTGTTAACCAACTCTTCTATTTCTTTTGGTACTTATTTTCTTTTACTGTCATGTGTCTTTAATTCTTCCATCTATTATGTTAGATTACTAACTTCGATTTTCAATCTTTTGATCTATTTTTCTTTGTTTTCTAACTAAATATTTTGCCCATGCTCTTCATGGTTAGATTGATCTAAATGTTGAAGTAGAAACATATCCTTTTTTTGAAGTTTCTTCAACTCTTATAGAGTGCACATAGTGTTGAAATATTGTAACTGCAAAGAGTATTATATTTATTATTGATGTATTATTCATTAGATCAATCCCCTTTTGTGGATTGATCATGCCAGGCATTGTAAATGACCAAATCCCCTTTTGCGGATTGGTGAAACCCTAATTGTAATATGAAAAATGAGAAGTCAACCCCCAGAATAAATTAAAGTGGTTTTAACCACCCAGGAAGAGAATTCGGCCCTGCCAGTGAAAATACACTTCCTTTCAACACCTTCCATGTTGTATAAATAAAGGAGGATAGCGCCTCATTTGTTAACTCACTCATTCGATCATCCAGAGCGCAAGTTTGGAGTTTCAGTTAGAGAATAAGGAAGAGAGAGAGGCACATTACTTGGGAGAAGATGTTTTGTAGTGTTTGGTTTATTCTCTTGGCATTGTATTGGATATCTATATTAAGAAAGTTTTTGCTGGGTTTTCTCCCCCATGAGGGTTTCCTAGGATAAATGATGTGTCTCTTGTGATTGTGTTTCCATCAGTGATCCTATCTATGCTATAGTTATCTACTAAATTGAAAAGAAACCTAATAATAGCTTAAACTCTAACATGGTATCAAAGCTAGGTTGAAGAGAGCATCCTTCACAAGATAAAGAAAAACATCATTATTGTCGTACAAGAAAATTAGGGCTTTTTGTTGGAGATGAATGTTTGCCTAAAACCCATCTATAAAAGTGCACCCTACCCTAGTGAATATTTTTGCATATTGAGTGCACCTTTTCAGTGGTTAGAACTCCCAGAAACTGAAACCCTAGTTTTCACTGGTACCAAAAAACCAGAAGTACCAGAAAACCAAAAGCACCAGTCTAGAAATCCGCTGGTCAAGTTTGAGGGAGAAAATTTTGGATTTTCAGAAATATGACTATACCAGCTTACTCACCTCATCTCAGCGCATCTATCCCCTATATCAAAATTTCAAAATTTGAAGTTTGAAAAATTAGGGTTTCCTCATAAAACCCTAAGTTGCAGTTGCAGTTGCAGTTGTAGTTTCAGAATCAGTCGTAGTATCAATTGGAGTTGTAGTATCAGTTGAATTATTAGATGTAGTACCAGTTGCAGTCACCCTTAAAGTTCTTAAAGAGTTGGTAATTATTATTGTTTCTACCAGATGGTGCCACTACCTGCAAATGCTATCAGAGGTATGTACTCACATATGCTTAAATTGTTAAGATTTAAAGGGTATTTGCAGGAGAAGGGCTCTCTTGCCATAGATCCAGAAGGATCTCAAGATCCAACACATTCAAAGGAATAATACAACCTAGGTTTGATTACTTTGATATGCATCTATTTTTTATGACATTATTTTGATCTAGGTTGCATGTTGAAGCTATGGCCATCATACTAACCTTTGGTAAAAACTAAATTCAAGGTATTAGATGGATTAAAGTTGATATCATAGAGTTTATTTTCTAACGCAACCTTCTGTCAAGATAACATATTGTCTTAGTACAAGAAGACAGGTTGAAGAAAGCACTCGTCATCTTGAGTGAAGGAGACTTGGAAGAAAATAAACACACTCATTCTTGAGGACAAGGCTCCAGGTTCCAGGTTTGATTAATTAAGTTGATAAGATTCAAAATTTCACATGGCAAGTTGATAACTGCCTCTTTAAAAGTAAACATTATAGTTGAGGTAGTAGTCTTTGAAAAGTATTATACTTGGTAGCATGTGAGAATATCATGATAAATGCTTAATGTAATCGTTTACCAGATACAACTAACATCTCCTCTAGGAGAAACTTCTTGTGTTGATTCCAGGTTACCTTGGATGAATGTTTGATCACAACACTAGAAGAGTGTTGATCTCATTTCGTATTGTATCTCTTACTTTTGATCTTTGTTTCAAACAGGTCACAAATGAAATCTCTAAAGGAGATACTGTGACGATTATTCGTGCTATTGTTTTATTTACTATTATCAAAAGAGTATTATTCTTGCTTGCTATTGTGTTGACCTTGTTTCAGGTCACAGGTAATAACCCTGAGGAAGCTATAGTGAAGGTTGTAGAAGGAAACAGATTAGATGAGACATGAAGCATACTATGTACATGACCATATACATTCATGTACCAAAGAAGATGAAGAAGAAGCTATCTTGTGAGATTTAGAGTATATCATATGAAGATTGATTGTAAGGAGTAGAAGGATCCAAAGATGACCGAACATTAGAATAAGAACTCACAACATAATCATTCAAAGTTTAATGAAGCCACCTTGACGGGAAGCAAAACTCATTTGAATCATGACTCGGTCTTTCATATTTAGAGTTGGTATTCAACACCAAGTATACCCTGTAACAGATGATGAATTTCTTGTAGACTCAGAAGAAATCGAGAGTAAGCATGATCTCAGAAAGGATAAGATGAAGAGACAACTTCCAGGATTGGGAGACAGATGCCATGAGAAGACTATATCGTAACTTCAGAGACTCCTAGGAGATATGAAATCTCCTAGAAGATTCTCGTGTTTTAGTAAAAAAGAAGGAAGCCAGTCAGAAAGACTAGGATATGGATTCTTCCGTGAGACTAGAAGAGAAGTCAGTATTGACTTCCAAGATTGATATATATAGATAAAGCATGTTGTAGATGTAAAAATATTGATGTGTGTCTAATAGTATTCTCCCAACAAGAGGGAGAAGACTATGACGAGACACTTACTCCAGTAATTGAAGAAATAGTTCCAATATTTATGAAGAAAACTAGAACAACCATGATTCATATATAGTATGATATATAGGGGGAGAAATCCCCATATTTAAAATTGAGTGGCAGTTGGTGCATTACATTAGTTGGATCATGGAAGCCATCGTGATTCTATGTGATAACCAAGTTGTATAAATATGATGGAGAACCATGTGTTCCATGATGAATCGAAACACATAGAGATCTGATATCATTACATCCATGATATGGTGTAGAGGGGAGCCATAAAGTTCCAGTATGTTAGCATGGATGAATAGGTTTTTTATGTGTTGACCAAGCTCTATCTCGTGTAAAGTTTGAGAACTTTCAAGATAAGCTTGGTGCAGTCTAAAAGGACCTCCCTCGAAAGGGGGAGTAGTGTTGTGATGCCATCCTAATATTGAAGATTTCCAGCCTCGTGCTTTGATGATGTGCCAGCCTCGTGTTGTGATGATGTGCCAGCCTTGTGATGTGATGATGTGTCAACCTCGTGTTGTGATGATGTGCCAACGTCATGCTGTGATGCCAGCTTCATGATGATGATGTGTTGCCAGCCTCGTGCTATGATGATGTGTTTCCATCCTTGCGTTGTGATGTCATCTTCATGTTGATGATGTGTTTCCATCCTAGTGTTGTGATGCCAACTTCATGCTAATGATGTTGTGTTTCCATCCTCATGTTATGATGCCATCTTCATTCTGATGATATTGTGTAGTTAGATTTGTGTTGTGATGACAACCTCGTGCTGAAGACTCTCAGCCTAGTGTTGATGATGCTCCATCCTTTGTGTTGTGATATTGTTGTTGTTGACATTGTATCAGCCTTGTGGTGTTATTGATGATGATGATGTATTAGTGTTATACTAATCCATGTTGATCCAGATGATGATGATGATGCCACTTCAACTTCTTGCTGAAGATGATGATGATGATGCCACTTCAGCTTCTTGTTGAAGATGATGATGTTGATTCCACTTCAATTTCTTGCTGAAGATGATGATGATGATGCCACTTCAGCTTCTTGTTGAAGATGATGATGATGATGATTCCACTTCATCTTCTTGTTGCTGATGATGATGTTACTTTAGCCTCATGCTAAAGATACTGATGATATTACTTTATCCTCGTGCTAAAGAGTATGATGATGTTACCTTATCCTCATGCTGATGAGGATGATGATGCTACTCCAACCTCATGATGTGAATGATGATGATGCGAAAAACTTCTGATGTTTTATAGATATTCCAGTCAGTGTTCCAGATGTTGTTAATGTTGCTTCCCTCTCTCTCTCTCTCCTGATGATGTTGTAGAATACCCTTCTTGTTAAGGGGGAGTGATGAAATATTTTAACTAAAAATAGTATTCTATTTATTATTGATGTATTATTCATTAGATCAATCCCCTTTTGTGGATTGATCATGTCAGGCATTGTAAATGACCAAATCCCCTTTTGCGGATTGGTCAAACCCTAATTGTAATATGAAAAATGAGAAGTCGGCCCCAAGATTAAATTAAAGTGGTTTTAACCACCTGGGAAGAGAAGTTGGCCCTGCTAGTGAAAAGACACTTCCTTTCAGCACCTTCCAGATTGTATAAATAAAGGATGTCAGTGCCTCATTTGTTAACTAACTCATTCGATCATCCAGAGTGAAAGTTTGGAGTTGCAGTTGGAGAAGAAGGAAGAGAGAGAGGCGCATTACTTGGGAGAGGAATTTCTATAGTGTTTGGTTTATTCTCTTGGCATTGTATTGGCTATCTATATTAAGGAAGTTTTTGATTGGTTTTCTCCCCCATGAGGGCTTCCCAGGATAAATGTTGTGTCTCTTGTGATTGTGTTTCTCTCAGTGATCCTATCTATGCTATGGTTATCTAGTAAATTGAAAATAAACCTAATAATATCTTAAACTCTAACACATAGCTTTGTACTCAATATTGTCAAGAGCCTCCACATGAACTTTAATATGCATATAAATTTCTGGTTCCAAACGAATCTCTCATATTACAACTGCAACATCAGTTTTAATATTATGTAATTTTTCTTTAGTGATTACTGAGGTCACCATTCTTTCTTTTGTTCATCTTCAAGAAAATATGTTTTTCTTTTGTTCAACGTCGAAGTTGACCACTATCCTGATCCAATGGTCATCATGTATTCTCCATATCTGATGGTCCTTATTTAACCCAAAAAGGAGTAAATCGATCCAACGACTATCGAGAATTAAGGTATTCGGGATTTCGGGCCTTTTTCCTTGCTTATCCTATCCTTCTACTTGCCTTGATCTGATGGTCGGGATATTACCCGAAGTGTTCCTTAGATCAGACGGCTTGCATCTACTTCGGGACACTTTGTGGCTTACTTTGTCTTTCCACTAAACTTGATTCAATGGTCGGGATACTTCCTGAAGTGTTCCTTAGATCAAAAAACTCATGTTCACTTTGAGACTTCGGTCTTCGACGCTTTAGGTAGTTACTAGTGTTAGAAACTGGTTTCCCCCGAAGTACATACTCCTGTACATGCTCCTGAAGTGACATAACTTGCTGACTTCACTGCTGACTTGGCACTGGCCAAGTGTCACTTAGATTTGTGAATTCCACATACCTGAAATGCCAATTGGATGTTGAAACTTGTCACCATTTGATTATGCCACATGTCCTTGCTGACGTGGTCTTCTGACGTGGATATCTTGCATGACACATCTCCTCCACCTAGATATAACGACTATGATTAGTTCTAGATCAATGGTCTAGATTCATTTCGGACTTCGGGAATTTGGGTTATCCGTTCTGGGCTTCTTTTCTCTGGAGTAGTCAGCGCCAGTGTTGATTGTTGTTGATCTATCGGTTCCCCTTTTCTATTCCAGATTGACGACTAATATTAACTCTAGACCAAATCTTGATCTAACGGCTGGGAAACATCCCGAAGCTCCCACTTCATATATGTCGGTTGAGATCTAATTCCTATGACTTCCCCTCAATCTGAGGGTCCTGGACTATTCCAAAATGATAATGGATGGCTCTTGTGCATCATCTCTTCTGATCTTTCGGGTTTATACTTGGTTCCAATTTAACCAAGGATATTTTCATGCTCTGATATTGGGCAATCTAATACACTGCTTCTCTTAATATTTTATCTAGATTCCTTTGCACCTCACGTTACGTCTTTTGCACGGTAACTCCTTACAACTATCTTAATGAACATGATTCTTCATTGGATCCTTTGGAGTTTTCTCGTGGGAATTTCGATCCTGATGGAATTTCTAAAATGCGCTCTTCCTTCTAAGATTTGATTAATGTCCTTGCTTCTGATATTGAATCTCTGCATACTCTTTGACATTTTCATTCTCTGCTAATTGTTATATTGTTTTCATCAATGATAATTCATCAATGACAACTCATCATCAGATCACAATGACATCTATTGTTGACATCAATGACAACATATCAATGACAATATGTCCAACATTAACTATATCAATTTTCATTCCCTTCCAAAAGAATAATGGCTTAATATCTTTCTTCATTTTTGTGACTCCATGATGGGACATATACACTGCTCGATGAGCTTCATTCAAAATTAATTTTCTCATTTCGTCATTTGTTGGTACATAAATTCTACCATTATATCTTAGTATCCCATCACTGTCCAAAGAATAACCCTCATATATAGGTATCATCATTGTATCTTGTCCAATATTTTCCTTTACTTATACTAGTTGTCATCAATATGTAATGTTAAAATATTTTCTCAAAGGTTCATTTTTAGTGGTATTATTGAGAAAATGCATTGTCTCTGACTCAACACATATGATACTCTGTTAACTATTCCTTTAATGTACATGATTTCAAAATGATACTCACTTAAAAGTTCTGACCAACATCTTTGTCGTGCGTTCAAGTCACTCTGTTTAAAAATGTGTTGCAATCCACTATAATCAGTTTTCATCTCAAATTTTCATCCAATAAGGTAGTGTCTTCAAACTTGTAATGAATAAATAATCACTAAAAATTCCAAATCATGTGTTGTGTAATTCTCTTCATGCCTTCTTAGTTTCCTTGAAATATGTGTGATAACTCGACCTTATTGCATTAATACTCCACCCAATCCTTCCCTGGATGCATCCTTGCATACCAAGAATTCCTTGTCCATATCAGGGACCTTCAATATCGGTGTTGTTGTTAGTAATTATTTAATCTTCTGAAATTCTTCAGCACATTTATTTGAACATACAAATTTCTTATTCTTCTTTTGCAATTATGTAATTGGATTTGCTACTTTTGAAAAACCTTTTATGAAGCATCAATAGTATCATGCTAATCCCATAAAACTACGTACCTCTTGCACATTCATTGGTGTTGGACATTCCATAATATCCTCCACCTTCTCTAGATCCACAAAGATACCTTCTCCAGAGATAATGTGTCCCAAATAGTGAATATTTGTTTGATAAAAAGAACTCTTTGAAAACTTTCCATACAACTTGTTTTCTCTTAAACACTACAAAACTAATATCAGATGTTCTTCGTGCTCCTCTTTTGTCTGAGAGTAAATTAATATATCGTCAATAAATACTTGTACTAACTTGTCCAAGTATTCGCAGAATACCCAATTCATTAAACTCATAAATACACCAGGGGAATTTGTCAAACCAAACAATAATATCGTGAATTCGTAATGTCCAAATATTGTCTTAAACGATGTTTTATGAATGTCTTCCTCCTTGATTCACAATTGGTCATATCCCAATCTCAAATCAATCTTTGAAAATGTTGGCTCCCCCTTCATTTGATCAAATAATTCATCAATCCTCGGTAGCGGGTATTGATTCTTGATCGTGGCTTTGTTTAATTGGCGATAGTCAATGCAAAGCCTCCACGATCTGTCCTTCTTTCTTACAAAAATGATTGGTGCACCCCACGGTGATACACTTGAACGTATAAGTCCAAAATATAATAACTCTTTCAATTGCACTTTAACTCTTGCAATTTAGGTGTCGACATATGATATGGCATTCTTGCAATTGGTTCTATTCCAAGTTTTAGATCGATAGTAAATTCCAATTCTATTTTCAGTGGTATACCCAGTAGTTCCTTAGGAAAAACATCAACAAACTCTAATAATATTGGAAAGTCTTCCAATATTTCCGTGTCACCTTTTTTATTAAGAGCTAATATGGAATACAACTTACATCCTTTGCTCATATTTTTCTTCAATTGCAGTGAAGTAATAAATCTTAACAACACTCCTTGGTTTCTTCCTACAATTACTCTATTGTGTCCTAAATCATCAATTAAGATTAATCTTTTCATCTTACAATTAAGTATCGCTTCGTGTGATTATTCCAATCACAATGTCGTAGGATCCTAAGGTTGTGACAAAAAGGTTTACACTTGCGATGAATTCACCCAAATTAATTTTATAGTCATTAACCTTTCCTCCAACTTTTTGCTTGGATCCAGATGACAATTCTACATATCTAAACTCGTCTTGTTCGACTTCCTTCACCTTAATCCTTTTCAGTGTAGTACTAGAAATGAAACTATCAATATCTCATGGATATATCAAAGTAATAAATTGTTGATATGATATCATACCTGAAGTCTCGAGTACTATAGACTGATGCTCGGCCTAGCAGTTATTCATCGTTGCATGAATCCTATGGGCCTTTCCCATATCTCCTACTACCGTCTATCCTTCTATTCCATTAGCTCTCACCTTATCGATAGGAAAATATCTCGTATAGTGGGATTCTCCACATGTCCAACATCCATTCTTAGGGTCGATGCTCCTAGTTCCAGAGCATGAATTTGGAGATTTAAGGTTCTGAGGTCCTGATTTGTTCTGCAGAACATATCTATACTGCTGCTACTTTTTAGGATGGCATGGTTGCTGGTACGGTGGTGCTCTATACAGAGTCCTCTAATTGGTATCCTTTCTGCATGGTGTATAAAATACAGGCCCTCTAGGTGTATCACAATTCCGAGAAGTTTTTCTTATGGGTGTCTGTTGTTGTGTTGTTCTAAGTGACGTTTGTCCTGTATTCATGTAAGGAGTCGTACCCTAACCCCCACTGTTCAACTCTTCTTCAATGATAAAATATTTTTGTACTGCATCGTGCAAAGTTAGACGAATCATAATCCTCACCTTAGCACGAATGTTATAGTTGAGACTAAAAACAAACTTATTCACTTTTAACTTTTCAGTGTTCAGATGCAAAGAATATATGGGAAAATCTACAAATATAGCCTCATACTCAAGTGTTGTATGACTTCCCTATCGTAAATCATTGAATTCATTGATATGGCACTCAATGATCTTATCTGATAGGTACCTATCTCAGAATCGCTCCTCAAACAATTCCCAAGACATGTCTTTGATGTCCATATTCAACTGTGGTAAGAGTGTCTTCCACCAAAGAAGCACACTCCCTTTCAAATGGAATACCTCCATGCAGACCTTCATGTTGGAGGTATAATCACACAATGCAAAACACATTTCCATATTCTCCAACCAAGCTTCGGCGACTAAACCATCTGTGGAACCCCATAACTTAGGAAATTTTACCTTCTCAAGTTCTCTATGAACACTACCACTAATTAAAGGAGGGTGTTGCAAACCCTCATTGGGCACATATTCCCTACCCTTGTCACGATCAAGGTGATTTATCAATGCCTCTGACATCCTTTGAAAATACCTCGACATCGCCCACTGCAACATGCTCCTTCTCGGTAGTATGCTCTTCTCCCTGTGGAGTAGACCCCTCGGGTGTAGATGTACTTGGAGGAGGCATTCCTCTTCTTCCCATACCCCGACATATACTCATCCTCTAACCATGATACCTTCCATAAAACAATTTCAATTTAAATTAGTGACATATCTTAATGTAAAGGAAATGCATTGGAAGTCATAATGAGTCTGGTGTCGCAGAGTGGAACTTGCTGTGATACCATATGTAACGCCCTTGCATAACTGAACATCAATGAGTAAGAGAAACAACGAAAGTAGCATTTTTATTTTTTTGTTAATCATAGAGTAACATTAACATAACAAAACTAATAATAAATCATAAAATAACTCAAAATTTTACGCATTATAAATTGTAGATAAAGTAAGCATCACCTATGCAAAAGTATATTCCATTTCATTAATAACATTCAATAAATCCAATTCGCTTCCTAGTTTATTAAACATAATTTCATTAATTAATTAATAAATATAAATCATTTAAATCAATGACAATTTATAATCATTGTTGGAAATCAATAATAAAATTTATTATTGTCAAATTATTAATACAAAAATCATTAATAAACATTAACTATTAAAAATTAATAATCCCAATCTCTTTTTAATTCGCTCACAAAAATATTAATTATATATATATTACATGCATATCCTTATGTATAGCTAGAGAACTATTAAAAACTATTAGCTTCGAAAATTAAATTAAAAAGAAAATCAATTAATCGTTCTATTTAACATAGACTATTATAATTATCGTTTAACACTAATCCAATGGACAACTATAATACACCTTATAAAAAATAAAAATAAATGATTGCACATCCAACCATTTCAACTATCTTATAAAATTTAAATGGGATGGGATCAAACTATCGCTTCCATTTCATGAACATAACTAATACTATATATATAAAATGAAACTTTTGTTATTACTATAAATATTTTGTATAAATTGGGATCTAAGAAATCTAAATTAGGTTAGTTGACTAATTCAAAAGGGAATATAATTAATTATTCCATATAGTGAAAACAAATATCAACAACAATAAAATTTACAAGGGGGTTGGTCTCAAAGTCCCTTTCCCAGCCTTTCTCGTTGGCCACACAAGTAACAACCATGAGAGACAAAGGTTGGGAAGTTCACTACACTAGCTCGTGGTACCCCCACAAATCGAGCTTCAGATTCTTTGGATATGACCTGTGGGATTCGAGCAACTTGATTAAGGATTTTCGTTGGTTTATATCCTACAAGTACCAAAATTTATAGACTAAACCAATACAACTGTCTTGACTTCTGACTTGGGTTATAACCACCAATTAATGTTGGTTCAGTGATTTCTTAAATAATATTACAAAATATTTCCAGTAAAGAAGGACTCAAGCCTATAAATTTCGTTGTCATGCAAGAACCTTGCAAAACCTTGTAAAAATATCAAACCAACGTAATACTTGTGCATGTACGCATACTCTAACTGTAGCATAACTCTACACGAAAGTTCTAGATAGAATTTAAGGTAATGTATCTGTACAGTACTATGGCGATGATTCTGTTCAATGAGCACAAAAATTCTATATACAATGATGCCCAATGATCGTCCATTATTTGGATTCTAAGAGCTCGGTTTGATCATATTACCTTTCTTTAAAACAAAGGAGTAAAATTTCATAACCAATATAAAAATGGGAACATAACACAAGTGTTATGGAATGTTTTAAATATTTCTATACAAGAATTGTACATGATCTATTCAAAAATTGGTGAATCTATTGGATATAAGAAACAAATATGTTATTAGGTAATAATTAGGTTGCATAAATATTAAATTGTGAAACCAAGAACATCGAATCATACAATTCAATACACATGATCTATTATAACCAACAATTTAAAAACTGTTAGATAATTTTGCTCAAATATAAATTAGCTAAAAATATTAATACTGTAATCAAAATATTGATAGTTTATGATGTTGATCTTCAACTTGAGGCTTGTGCAATGTCCTTTCCTTTTGCCTACTAATCAATGATTTCACCGATGCCTCCCAGTCAAAGTTAGGGGTACTTTTCTTACCCCTTATTCCCTCGAGCTGTAAATTAGGGATCACACACAAAAATTGAGATCAATATCTAGATAAATCTTCCCTCGCAAGGAGAGGCTTACACCTCTTATGCAAAGCTTGCATCCCAACTCACACAAGTAAAAAAATCACATCAAAATTTGGCAGCATTTCAGTTATCCAACAATAGGGCGCTTTCCTCCTTCCTTTTCCTTCTTTTTATAAAACATTTATCTTGACACTTGTCAATTCATGAATAATTAAATTAGATAGTATTCACCCCTAACACATGTCACACTTCCCCCAAGTTGCACATGTTTATTTCTTTTTAATTAAATAAATCTTGAATTTTCCTCACCTCCACAATAGTTCCTAGATTTTCTCCTAGTTGTCCCTTAGTTCCCCAATTTATCCTTTATTGCGTCTCCTAACTAATGTATTGTTGGAGTTTGATTAGGAATCTTCTCTTAGTTAAGATTTAGAGTCTAGTTTGACTTAGGATCCTAAATCTATGTTGACAAACCATTCTCTCATGAAATAATTTCTTTTAATTAAAAAAAAAAACTTTTTATTAATTTTATGCACACATTGTGCACATGGCTTAATTTTTATTCTCCCTTTTCTAGGTTTTATTTAGTCTAATTTCCCTTATATATATATTTCTATAAAATTTATTTAAGCATAACCATTAGACTTATATTTTATTATGTTTCGAGTGTATAAATTTGTATAAATATATATTCTCTTTTCTACCAATTCTAAGTATTTTTTTCTATTCTCTAAGGTCTTATAGATTTTTATTAACTCATTAATTTATTCATGCGACATGCCCTTCAAGACACACCTACGTGCTCCAAGGGTCCCACTCGCCAATTGACTTAGTTTGGAAGTTGTGTGATTCTTGGAGTCAATACTCCACTTGTCAACCTTGTGTGAGACTAAGGGCTTATTGAGGAATAAGGAATTTGCCTTATTGCGTGCCCCTAATAAATACTCGTGAGCGATTATCTCAGTCTTCCCTCACGACATTGTGAACTTATTAGGAACAAGGTAGTTGTTAAACTTCAGTTCAGGTCACGATAGGAGTTCTAATAGGCTATGTCAAGGACGCTGCCACACCTCTCCCTCATCTATCTGATATATATGTATGACCCCTTTACTCGATATGTGAGTCATATTAGCAAGTGTCACTATGCCTACATCCACTGAAAAAGATAATATTAATAACTCTTATACATTAAATCCATAACTGAAATCATCATAATACATGTGTAATAAAAATTAAGTACTCATAATCAAAGTCAATAGTCCACTCCCTGACTCAATCCAGAGTCCAACAAATTCTGTCGATGCCGTCAACATCCTCATCATGTCATGTTTCCTACACTCTCAAGAAACCTCATCATGTCACGTTTCCTACACTCTCAAGAAACCTCATCATAATACATGTCAATATTATACATCAATATTAATAACATATCAAATTTCAATACTAAATCATAGCATAAACTCATAAACCAAATCAGATAATCATAATGTACCATGTTTAGCCGGATCATTTGAATGCAAGTGTCCTCAAAGATTAATATGTGTTAGGAAAATGTGTTCAGTGAAATTTGGATGTTATAGAATGCTAATATTCCCACAAACTGTTTGAAAAAATTCCTAGCCAAAATGTTGTGTCACGGACTGCGATATATTAAATCCTAGCGATGATGCAAAGAGTTCATTGTGTCCTCATAATCTGGCTCCCTATGAGCATACAATGTTACAATAAGCACAACCACAAAAAATACCATCTTTTGATTTAGACTAAATGCAATTATGGAAACAACAAGGAATCATATTAGCCTCAACATATTGAATACACAATCTTACATCAAGCAACAACCAAAATCATCTTAGCTCACACCAAATACAAGGCTCACACCAAATACAAGGGGTTTTGATCAACTTTTCTATCAACATGGTCAATTTCTTTATAGGTAAATTGTGAGATGCTATAATACTATCAAATAATTTTAAGAATCATGGAAACTATTCTAGTTCAATTCTGAATTATAATATATATTTTTATATGATTGAGGTCTAATTAAGACCTTAGTCATTACCCATAAAAAATATAGAATTTAAGAGAACATTCACCATGGTTTTCTATTGACTCGGTTGTCGACAAAGTAAATAAACATAGTTTTTCCTGAACAACCCATCACTGCTACAACCCAAAATAATCTATCAAGGATTTACAAAAATGAGTAAAACTAGGTTAGTGATTTAATGGTTAGTGTTATGTGTACCTGTGTATACTTATTGTATCTAGAACAAGTTAATTAGATCCATGGTTATGAAATAAAACATGAATTTAAATATAATGTTATTTTGAGAATTGGCCTTGTAGATATGTATGCCAACTATGGAAACACTAATATTGCCCAAAAAATGTTTCAAAGGATTCTTAAACAAGATGTTGTGTAATAAAATACAATCTATTGTCACCTTTAGTGACATTTCCAGGAGGTCCTAAAATTTGAAATGTTAAGTATTCTTAGAGAAACTCTTAAGCATCCCTAAATTTTTTTGAAGACTAAAGCTTTATTCATTTCTAGAGACAAAATACTTTGACTCTTTATCCCTCTACAAGCTCTAAAACATGAGAATTAATGGAATTGTGTCACAGACATATAAACTTCAGATAAAATTGCAATCTTCATTCCAAGTTCTCCTTCTATCATGAAATAAGTAATGATATTGATAAGAGTCACACCCTCTATCATTTCAGGAATAATTTCCATTCATGTCTCAAGTCTGTTTTAACCCCGAAAATGATTTTACCTTGGGATAGGTCTCACCTCCTTAAACATTTTTGGAGGCATTTCCTTCTTGTTGATAGGTTCTATTCAAGCCCTAAAATGACTTTAACTTGGGATATAATCACCTCCTTGAGATTTTTGGGAGGCATTTTCTTCTACTTAAGAAGCCTTAGGTGAGCTCTAAAATATGGGAGATGATAACATGTGGGCATTCAAGGATCATTTCAAGGGACAAAAACACTATGAAAAGGGTTTTACATGGGCTCCAAAAGATGGGATATTAATCCATGTGGATGAACAAGAATCATTTAAGGGGGAAATATTCTATAAGGAAAGATCTATGCTTGTTATTTGACTCTAGTTAGGTGATGACATGTGGATGATCAAAATTTTCGGAGCATACTTTTCAACTAAATGTCAAGCTAGCCCATAAATACATATTTTGAATGTTTTGAAAATAAAAGGAATCTCTTGGATATACAGACTCTGTCTTAAATTCAAGTTAGTAGAAATTTCATCTTTCAGTTATCTCCAAGAACCTAGTGTTGGACACACCAACCACACTGAGGGGGGGGGGGTGAATCAATGTAGGGATATTTTTCAAACTTCCCTTCACAAAACTCCTTAGTTAGCAATCACCATTTACTCGTCACTTATTACTGTCATTGTAACCAATTGTATGTAAACATATATTAGCAACATACAACAACAACATATATCATCAACAATCCATCACCACAAGGAACACAAAGAACACAAGATGTATGTACAATTTTCTTTTTATTATGGACTACAATCCTTGGATTTATCAGCACCAACTGAATAGAGTTACAACTTCACAAGAGCATCATCTCTGCAATGAAAGACTCAACTTACACAACTCAACAACAACTGAGAAGAGGATTCAATCCTCAACACATACCAATCTGTCAACAGTTACGTGACCTGTCAGTAGTGCAACACACGTATGTATGCACCCTACCAACAGTACATCTCGCGTATGTACATGGCCTGTCTATACTACAACCTACGTATGCCTTCTGAACAATTAGGGTTTTATTTCCTTGAAAAACTTAGATCCTCTGCAACCTTTAGTCACATCTACTTTTTCCTTTCACTGTCCAATATATACCATAACCGATCACAACACATCTATGCTCTCCAATAACATACTCATGCTCCTCAACCATACAATATGAATGCTACTTAATCATGTATAAGAAAACAATATACTTATGTCACTCATATTAGTACTGAAACATCAGAGTGTTGCTCACTCTATCAATCAACCAACATATCCATATCACAACAACCATACCAAGAATGCCTCAAGCATTCACCATGCAATAAGAAAGAGTATCCATCAAGACAACTATGTAACCATACCACAATTTCTATGGTATATCTATGCCCATAGAATGTAGATCTGGATCTTGCTTCAGACTTCAAGAACTTGGCACCATCTCACACTCAATTCTTCATGACTTCCATCAACTTTACATGGTCTAACCTTCTTCATCCCGCGTGTGTACGCGCTTTGGCTCACTATAGCCCGTGTATATACGCGCTCTGGCCCACTGTTGCTCGCGTACTCCTTCAGAAACTAGGGTTTCTGAACTTCCAAAACTTTTGTCATAAAGATATCATACTTACGAAAACTTTGATGTGTCCATGAGATCCTCCAGTCAATCTCTTCCTCAAAATAGATCTTCAATATATGCTCAAGAGAGATGTCTTTACAAGAGACCCTTGCATCTTATTTATACTCTCCAAGTAGCTTCCTTAGAAGCATCCACTAGGCCACTTTGTCCACATAGCCAATTTTTCCACATAGTTACCTATTTCCAACTTTTTCCAATTGGCCACTTGTCCATATATCCAATAGCCACTTCATCACTTAACCCACTTTCCTCATTTTAGGGTTAACCCTCTTATAACCACTTTCCATAATTAGAAAGTTCTCCATTTACTTTATTATTTAAATAATCCTCTTTGATTTTATCAGTTCTCTTTATTATTTAAATAATTTCTTCTTTGTAAGAACTTTGACTTCTTTGACCTTTTGGGGCTTGTACCCAACATATGAGGGTCCTCCAACTTTGTAAGGCCATAACTCACAAACCATGAGGGGTTATGTGACGTTCCACATACCACCAGAAATGGCATGACAAGCACTATCCATCTAGGACAGTTTCACTTACAAATTCCTTGATCTTCATCTCATTATTCCACAATTAAGAATGGGTTCTCTAACCATACTTCTAGGATAACTCAACCAAAAAGCGTCTTCCCATGAGGGATTTCACCATAAGGGGACCACTTTGGAGTTCATCCATTTGTACTTCCTATCAACCATGACAAGACAACAATGAGTCATCTTTACATCAATCCAACTTGGAATAACCCATGACAATACATCATTATGACATTGTCCCTTTGTCATTGATTCTATGCATGACCACATGATCCAATGATCAATATCAAACCATCAATGACAACACATAGATCCATATTCATCTATGCAACACATTGATCAATCCATTGAAAATACATACTTCATCAATATATTATGACAATACATTGTTCCTTTGACATCAATCCTTTTACCTTTGACATCAATGACAACATGATCCAACACCTAGAGGGGTTGGAAGAAAACTCCATCCTCATAAGAAAGGAATAGAAAAAGAATCTTTTTCAAATCATGGCAAATTTCCACCTACATTTGAATCTATATCTCTCAAGAATTGGTAAGTTAGCACTCACATTTTCTTTGAATATTTTGAACATTGAGTAGACATAATTTGGAAATATGGTTCAGTTAATTAAAGAGACCTTTGTTACTCCCAAGTCATCCTCTAAAAATTGTAAACTAGTTCCCAATCTATCACCTTTAGTTGTTGTATAGTTGAAAGAATCTATAGAATCTTTATATAATGTTTATGGTGTTATTGTTTCATTCAATTTAAATCCATATAATCTTAAAAAAGGTTCCTAGGGTAGGTTCATATATGGTATAGACCATGTCAAGACTGGGGTATGTGGCATAGAACAAGTATTCATTCCCTTAGTGTATCATTTTCCTAATTTCATAATGTTATGTGAAAATTGTTATGATCCCACAAGGTAGATAATTTCCATTGTCAACGGGTCCAAATTCATTTTTTATGTCATAAAATACTCCATGAAACAAATGTTATTCTTACCAAAGGATTTTATGGCCATAAATGTCACAGTCTAAAAGAACAATTTTAATAACATGAATCTTGGTTTTAAGAAAGGCATGATAGGTCATTTCTTTGGAAAATGAAACAAAATCATGAGAAGTACTCCTCCATTTGATTTCGGTTGGTTCCCTGATTTGTCTAGAGAGATCATTTCCATTATGTCTGTTATTAGGAAGGGATGATGATAAAGTTGTTGATGCTTGAATGATGGAAATGATTGGATATAATCCATCTAAATCCTAACGCTTCATTTCTATATCCATCCATGAGAAGTTATTTATATTCGTTCAAGAAAAAGTGTTTAGATACCAAGCCTACATGGTGTATCTAGTCCTATTTCAACAAGCCTAGAATTTCAAACACCTAGAACAAAAATGGTAAATGACATGAGTGAGAGAAATCCTATGAAAAAATGGACTCCATCAGTAAGCTTGCATACTTGAAATGTAGGATTCAAATATTTTATTCATAAATTCATGTATATTTTTTTTTGTTTAATAAGAGGTGAACATCCTCCTTGAATGTTTGTGGAATATATGAAGATACAACAAATGGATGAGAAATTTTGAAGTGGTTGATTGGATTCTTTCCAAATATTTAAAAATGATTAGGCTTTATGTAGTGGAAGTCAAACCTTGCATATTACCTCTCTTTCTAACCCTAATAATATTTACCTTAGAATATTCTAGAAAAATGTTCAATGTATATGAATTGCACTATCATCCCGAGCATCAAAAAATTTATTGCTCATTTCCCTTCAAATTTTCATTTTACGTACTTAATAATTTGAAGGTAGAGGACCTTGTCAAAGGATTCAAGGATCCTATGGTTTTGAGAAACACAACTCATGGAGATATGATCATCATATCATCTCATACATAAGGGCATCATTGGGGTCCAAATCCTATATCCATGAAGACAATCCATATACAGAGAAATTGAAAAATAAAATCAATTAGTAGTAGGTTTGATAGATTATAGTAGGGGCCATGCAACATCTAGGGAAATCCATTGAACATGTCATGCAAATTAATAATATTGGGCTCAAATTCCCCTAGTATTTAATTTTCTATAGATAAGAGTGTTTCTTATTCACCTTCAACATTGAATTGGTTACTACCTAAAGACAATTCTAGTCGGCTAATGAATTTAGGTTGGTAACAACACGAGATGGAATGCTAGTGGAATATGAGAAATTATTTGAATAAGGTAAATGTGGGCCTAATGGTTAAGAACATGTGTTTCCTCTTAAGAGGTCACAGGTTCAAATCC